>JALJCO010003673.1:0-19553 GCA_023101725.1 Atherinomorus stipes
TGTGAAGACGTGATGCGTCAGTTACAGTGACATCAGTCCACATCTGTTCGGTTGTCATGGCGATGTCGTATTGTTTTCCCTGACCCATGTTTTACCGTCTTTCGCTCGGCTTCATTGATTAAAATGACATCTGGTTTGTTACCAACGGCCGTCTGCCCGACTGCACGTGAACGCAGCATCAGTGAGACGCTGGTTTCTCCCACTGCAGCGCGAGTGACTTTTCAAAGGCATTACCTCGAACTGAGCTGAAAACTCCGGTGTGTCCGGTGAGTTTCTGTGTTTTCCTGCTGTCACGCTTCTCCCGAACGTAAAAACATGGCGATACGACATGGCAGCCCCCACCGAGCCGCCCCGCTCAATGTGTAAATGAATGATACGAGCGGCAAATTTAGAACTTAGAGAAGCACTTCAGTTTGTTGATGGGAGTGATTACTGATTAATGAAAAAACACTTTTGGACCAAATAATCAGTTTTGTGAATAAAACACAGGAGAACTTACACAATATCCCTTTAACAAGCATGATGGGGCTCCGAAGCTAAATTGTTGTTGAGCAACACTTTGAGGAAATCACTGCAATCAGGAGTTTTCTGTAAAGTTCAAAAAGACTTCTGCACCTGTTGACAGGTATGTTGGTTCACTGTTCATGCAAAAGCTACACAAATGTGTCTGGTACAGTTTTGTTTGTTTGTTTTTTTTAATCATTATTTCTTACCACAATTCAAAAGCAACATTTTATTTCAATAAATAATTTTTTAAATGTATTTATTAGTTTCTTTCGTTTTCTATAGAAATTAAAAAGTGAAAATTTTTCACTTTATTTGTATTTGTATGCATGTTGAGCACTGAAGCAAGTGATGATATCGTTATAAAAAAAATTAAAGTAATGTATACAGTAATTCCAAGGCTTTGTTTGTTAGTGCATTTTTTTCATGTCTTTGGACAAAAGATGTAACATAAATCTTAGGGTAGTAGGAGGGTCAAACTAAAGATCAGCTGGTACAAAATGCTGGGAGATAAAAGGATGATTATAGATTTTAAATTCCTTGGATATTATAATGCAATCTAGAGCAGACACCAGGCTTGACATGACCAATTACTGATTACAGCTGAAAGTGACTTGCAAGCCAGTGAGCCATAACACTGGAGACTCGACTCGGAAAAAAAAGACATCCCAGCATTATGCTGGCAGAAAATTATACACGAGCAGCAAGAAAGTGCAATTGCCTCACAATTTAGACCCCAGTCACACAAAAAATATCCCCTATTTTTGGCCAAACTCTCCAGTTGAAATGCAAATAATCTCTGTTTAAACAAACCCACTCTTCCAAAAAAGTTCAGGCTGAGGATTTGAATTTGCTGTGTAGCCCCGGGGATGTGATCTGAGGGACTCTGAGTAAACTGGGGGCCGCCTGAGATAAGAATGAACCCAGGTGAGAGGAAAATGCCAGTGGAGGACAGTCTAGTAAGAAGAAGAATGGTGTGAGAGGTTATGTCGAAGGCTGCGCTCCGATCAAGAAGGATGAGGACGGTGAAGAAACCAGAATTAGCAGCCATGAGAGAGGTTCTCTGTGATTTTATTGAGAGCAGTTCCTGTACTTTGGCGGGGGTGAAAACCAGACTGGAACTGTTCATAGAGGGGGTTTTGGACCAGATGGGAGTGAAGTTGAAGGGAAACTGCCTTTTTAAGGATTTTGGAGGTGAAGGGAACTGAATGATTTGGGGGAAAAATCTAATTGTGATTTTTTTTCCACCTATATTGCAATTGCGATTTAAAATGCTATTTTTTCTTTTTTCATATGTTTTCTAAGTAGTATTTCCCCATGAATAAAGGAAGCATCAGTTCAGTTTAACAAAAACATGATTAGCAGGGCCCCCCCCACCTCGTTCATCCTGTGACTATACATTTGCAATAAACTTCTGAGGTTGCACACTTGGTCAGTGTATTTAAATGCCCCATGTGTGGTTTACATTTCCGTACTTTGTCACGGCCTCGATCAGCTGTTTATTAAAACTATCTGTTCAACGTATATATATATATATATATGTGTATATATATATATATATATATATATATTAGAGAGAGAGAGAGAGAGAGAGAGAGAGAGAGAGAGAGAGAGAGAGAGAGACATCTATCTATCTAGTGTTATCAAGATTTCCACATCTGTACAGTAAACAGGTTACTTTACCACTTTTCATATTTTTATATATTTTTGTAAAAAATATTATTTATAATTGATCCTGTATTCATGTGTTTATTGAAGTGTGATCAAGCTGGAAGATGAATCTAAACGAAAATCAGTTTTTCTACTTGATTTCATTTTGATCTCACTCTCGGTTTTACTTGAGCTGAAAACTTCTCCCACATCATCATCATCATCATCATCATCGGGGCTGATTACAGCACTGAGGGAGCAGAAGTGCTGCTGCTTTCCAGCCTCTCATTTACACTGTAACAGAGTTTTGGGGGGTAAAAACACAAATATCTGACGACGACCTGCACAGTGACATTTTCTGACGGTGCAGGTGAGTCTGGACATCTTTCATGTTGTCCTGCACCTGCGCTCTCGGACCCGGCAGGTCTGGTTCTGTGGAACGTTTTTGCTGCTGGGGAGGACGCAGAGATCATATGAGCCATAATCAGTTCCTCCGTGCACGCGGAGCTGCAGAGCTTCTGTTGTTTTTCTGCTTTTATCATGATGTTTCACATCTGGGTGTGTGGATGAAAAGTTTCACTGCCCCCTGGAGACCCGACATGCCTCCGTCTCTGCTCATGTTTGAGTTTTCCAGCACGGAGACAGTTTCTAACCCGCTGCTGTGGGGATCTCTTCTTTTTCCCAAACACACACAGGAGAGAGATTTACGTTTTCCATGGGTGAGTTTTCTGGGCACGTTGGGTCCTGTAATTCTCTTCATAAGGAGAGCCGATGGTCAGCTTCAAAAAGCAGCAGGAACTTTCCTCCTGCTTCTACTCTGTGACAGAGATCAGCCTAAATACAGATTTCTCATTTTCTGTCCACATTGCCCTTGTCTTCAAGGCAGCGCGAAGTCTGACACTCATGATCCATAACTCTGATGGATAACAAAAACAATTTGGAACACATCTGAGCTTTTGCCCTCCTAAAATGATTTTTATCTGATTGTGTATTAAAGTCAGGCGGCGCTTTTCACTGCTGTCCATCAGCTGGCTGCTGCTGCGGCTGAATGTGATGAAGGACACCGTGAAAACTCATTTTAGGAATTTTAATAGTATAAAAAGCTTCAGTAGGTCAGAGCTGCAGGCTTCCAGCACTGCTAGTGCAGGAGAGGAGGGGAGAGGGGGGGCGTCTTCAGCAACTGCTGTCTGTAAAGATGCCTGTCAGGAAATTATGCAGAGGGGCGCGTATAGGCCAACACACCCGACGTATCAGCCAATACCAGCCAAAAACGCAAATATCGGCTGCCTAATGTATTGCTTGATCCCTAATTAAAACCCAACTCAGCATAATTCAGCTGGGTTAACTCAATAGGTTCACAAAAATAACTCCAGTAATAACCCAAAACCAGTCACACATTTCATAACCTGCTGTTGAGATGGTGAAATAACCCGGCAGATTTTAGTGTGAGACTGGAGCCGTAAGAAGAAAACATTACCAGAACAACATATCCTACATACACCTTCTTGTTTTTTAAATAGAAAATGAACAGCAAAGTGGGAATTCAAGCAACTGGCTACCCAAGCATAGCTGATCTGCACCCACCCCAGCAATGGCTGCTCCCTCTCAGACACCCGCAGACCTGCCAACATGTACGTATTTTGCATAGCAGGTACGCAATTTGACATCTAAATACGCTGGTACGACTGGCCTCCCAAAACTACGCCAAAAGCTGCTGATATGTGAATTCAGTAGGACATATGTGCATGTCGTATTCACAACTCAAAGTAGAAAGCAGCAGCGTAAAGTGTTTGTAGCCAATCACTGTAGAGTGCTGGAGGAAAGAGTTTCTGATCAACCAATAGTGTTTTGTCTTTGCTGCACCTCGCTTCCCCCTGAGGCGCCACACGGCGCATTACTGTGTGTTAGCTAGCTTGGCAACTGCTAACGATGGAAAAGGTAAGCTGTCTGTGACACGCTTTACTTTGATGTGGTCAATGTTACGGTCACTGTAAAAAAAAAACTGTATTAAAAAAAAACCTTTCAAAATTTGCTGATATTGAACAAACGAATGAGTACTATTGTCCTGTGAGTTTTTGTTGTTGTCTGGGTAGCAGCTGCTCGTCTCAGCTGTACTACGGAAGCGCGCATCATAAACGCACCGCCCCGAAGTGTGTACAACCCTGATAACTAACGGAAAGCTAAATCTGGACTCACAGGACAATAGTACTCGTTCATTCGTTCACTCTGCTGAAAGTATTGGTGAAAATCAAGGAGTTTTTACTGCCGATAATGTCTTCTATAGTGGCTGCCCCGTCTCCCACATTTGGACGTATGCCGAAGGGCGACTCAACGTAGTATTTTCCAAAGGACTCAAAGTGATACAGAAACTTTACCTGTGAGTAAATGCACATATATACTCTTAGAAATAAGGTCCAGGTTGAAAAAAAAAGGAAGTTATCCTTTAGCATGGAGCTAGTTGGAACAGCTGTCTCTGTTGCAGATTCACTTTTGCTCTAAAGGGTTTAATACATCATAAGGACGATTGCCGTCACAACAATTTTGAGAACCAAATCCAGGTCATCACCCCCCCCCCCCCAGCATCTGTAGTGAGCCAGCATAGGCCACGTGTGGACAGCCAGGCCCCCATGAGATCCCACCCTGTAAAACACACGTCACATCATTTCTGCTGTTTAATCTCAGGGAGGAAAAGTTATGACGTTCCTAAACCAATACTAATGACAGACTACGATGCATTTTCAGTTAAATATTCCTTCTTCCATCCATGGAAGAAGGAATACTTCTCCAATTTCCACTGCTCACTTCTTCTTTCTCATAGGAAGCATCTGCTTACTGCTGGACATTGTTCTGCTGTGTTTCTTTTAAACATGACGGTAGACAGAAGCCGGAGTCGTTAATGTCAGGGATTGTTTATGTGTGTGATTATGAAACAGCTGGTGACATGTGGCATTTAGCCTGTGGACAGAGTTTGGTCTAAACAGTGTCAGAATCATGTAAATATTATTCCAGGCTAAATCCAAGATGGATCCATCTATTTACTGGTGAGGAACCGGGTCAGGACATTTATAGTAGTAGTTTCCAAAAGAGAAAGACTTCAGAAATAACTGCAGTAATAAACAGCTCACCAGAGGTCTGTTACTGAACCGGAATTATTCCTTATTTGAATCATTTTAAAGAAGAATAGAAACTTCCCATTAGCAAAAGATTGCTAATCTTTTCATTATTAAAGGTAGAGTCCGATGTTCCCCCCTGAAAATAAACGTTAGACTTGTGCAAGTGGAAATCCGTCTCAAACTGCACCTTTGGGCCCCTACTCGCGTGCCATGGCGCGTTTGAATGCAACTCTCTCTCCCCCTGCCTGTAATTTGCTCTTTAGCTTTGTTTTCTTGTGGTCGGGACATTTCTGGGTGGAGATTTCTGTTTATATCAGCAGCCAATGACAGAGCTATGACACAGCATGATGCTGTTTGGAAATTAGCTTATGATTGGAGCAGATGCCAGTCACTCGAACTCCCGAAGGAAAAAGAAAGAAAGAAGGAAACACTGTAGATGCGCCAAAGAAAAGGTCAGAGCTTCAGATAATGCACTTTGGAAAACCAGGTTAATAATAGTTTGGCTTGTAGCCGCTTCTGAGCTCTGAAGGAGAAGCTTGAAGTTGAATAGGCTGAGGAACGAGGCGGCCGTTAGCCTGAGAGGGAGGAGCGCTAAGTTTGAATACTGTTGTTTGCAAACAGAAACGCTGGAGGGACTTCAGACTCTACCTTTAAATAGAAAGTTTCTAATCTCCTTTAAAATAATTTTTGTGATCTGAACTAGCCTACATCAGTCAGTCAGTCCAGAACCACATTTCACTTTTCTGAGCCAGCCAGTCATTCACTGCATGTTTGGAGGTTTTTCCCTCTCTGTATGTCTGTCTGTCTGACTACCTGCCTGTATGTCTGTCTGTCTGCCTGTTTGTCATTCTGTCTGTCTGTCTGCCCGTCTACCCATCTGTGTGTCTGTGTTTCATTGGACAGACAGCTCAGCGTGTCTCCAAAAAAAAAGACACACCAGTGGGCCAAGCAAAATTTTCTTGATAAGATTTCTTGAAATAAGATGCACTGCCTTAAAACAAGATCGTATATGTCCCTGAAATGTTTCTCTTTAAGTAATTTTGTCTTAGTTTGAGGGTGATGAGATATTTTGTCAAGAAATTAGAAAAATATACTTGGTAAGATTTGAGTTTTTGCAGTGCAGAGAAATATTGCAATGCATCCAGTCCAGTGGATGCGGACTGCTGCCACTACTCACCGGTAACTTCTAGTGATCTATGTGCTTCTAACATAGTGTGGACTCTGCAAATGCACTCTCCCAAGAGTTTTATCTTTTAAATACTACGGCGATTGACAGTGCCACTTGTCACTCCTCCACATTCTTACACGTTCGGGCTGACTCTACCTCTGTGAACGTAATCTGGCTTTATTCCTCCGTCTGCTTGTCAGTGAACAAAATGTGGGCCAGCAAGCTCTGCATTAGGTCTACAGCAGGGGTGGCCAAGTTCGGTCCTCGAGGCCCATAATCCTGCAACTTTTAGATCCATCCCCTCTCCAACACACCTGAATCAAATAGGTGGCTCGTTATCAGAATGACACGTACATGAGGGAATTCAGGTGTCGACTGGAGCCGACATCAGATTCATTTGAAATCTCTGTAAAAATGGTGGATGCAGCGAAGAAAAGGAAGTATTTTGCTTTAGATAGTGCACACTGGAAAAGCAGGGTTGATATTGGTTTGGCCTTCACCCGCTTTCTAGCTTTGAAGGGGAGGCTTGGGGCTGACGAGCGACGCGGCCATTAGCTGGAGAGGGGGGGCTCTCAGTTTGAATAGTGTTTACAAACACAAACAGAGAAAAACTCCGGACTATACCTTTAAGTCCTGCTTCTTCTCTCTGCTGCCCCTTATTTTTACCATCATTCACTCTTCGCTCACCCCAGGAACAAACCTTTTTCTTTGAAACTGCTTCTGTCACTGCTATATTTAAGAAACCCGGTTCAGACCCGAACAACTTCAATAATCTCTGATCCATTTCTAACCTTCTTTTCATTTCAAAACTCGAAAAAACAGTTGCCACTGATCTCCACACCCGTTTGACCCATAATTCCCTCTCTAAATAGCTCCAGTCTGGTTTTTGCCCCCACCACAGTAGAGAGACAGCTCTCATTAAAATCACCAACGACCTCCTCATGGCTGCTGATTCTGGTTTACTCGCTATTCTCATCCTCCTCAATCTAAGTGATACAATTTCTCACACGATTCTCCTCAATAGACTGTCTTCCATCGCCATCACCCATACTCCTCTATAGGGATGGGAATCCTCTACTGGTTCTTTACCAGTTATAAAGAACTGGTTCTCTGTTGTTCGATTCCATGGAATCGTTAATCTGCCTGCCTAACGATTCCTCTTACTGCTTCCATAAACGCCGGACACATTTGCGTGATGACGTCACATACGCGTCTCCAACATGGCGTCGCAGCAAACGTGCGCCAAAGTTTGGTTGTATTTTATGAAAAATTATGATTTAAGCGTGAGTTACACGTATGGAACGTTGATCACATCAGAGGGAGGAAATACCTCCAACATTTGGCCACACAGCAGTTAGTTTGTCGGAATATAAAGCCTTTCGTACGCTGCTAAGCAACGGTGGTGGCGCTCGGTGGGGAGCCTCAGCACGTCTTCCATCTGAAACATCCCAGGTAACGTAAAACTCCCGTTGACTGTAATAATGTTAGAGATTATTCATGAAGTACTGTGCTTCATGAATCATATTAACCTTTAGTTTATTTTGAACATGTTGAAAAGGAAAGCAGCAGCAGCCTCTGTGTCAGTGTACTGCTGTGTGCTGTTGTGTACTGCTGTATAAATTATAGGTGTAAAACAATTAATCGAATTATTCAAATTATTCAATTAGAAAAAATGATCGATTTAATACACTGCCTGGCCAAAAAAAAAAAGTCGCCACCTGGATTTAACTAAGCAAATAGGTACGAGCCTCCTATTGTATGAGCCTGTGGGGGCAGTGTGATGATCTGGGGTTGCTGCAGTTGCTCAGGTCCAGGTTCAGCAACAGTATGAGCTCAGATAATGAGGTCAGCTGATACCTGAATATACTGAATGAGCAGGTGATTCCATCAATGGATGTTTCTTTCCTGATGGCACGGCCATATTCCAAGATGACAATGCCAGAATGTATCGGGCTCAGATTGTGAAAGATGGTTCAGGGATCATCAGACATCATTTTCACACATGGATTGGCCCCCACAGAGTCCAGACCTGAACCCCATTGAGAATCTTTGGGATGTGCTGTGGTCAGACTCTACAATCATCATCAAGATCTTGGTGAAAAATTGATGCAACAGGATGCAAATAAATCTGGTGACATTGCAGAAGCTTCTGGAAACACAGCGAATGCTGCCGCAATCAAAGCTAAAGGCTCCAACCAAATGTTAAATGTTTTACCTCTTTTTTATTGGCGACTTTTTTTTTGGCCGGGCAGTGTATTTTAGTAATTGATGCTTCGTTTAACTTTTTTAAGCCCCGCTTCACGCATTGCTTCTGGTCTGTATACACTGCTTCTGGTTAGCATACACAAGCGCGCCTCGTTGCTACGTTGCTGCATGCTACGTCATGTGCCCAGCAGTAGCAGCTGGCTGAGAGCTCAGTTGTTGATGAAGAATTTCAGCCAACTAACTACTGTAATTAACACACGTACTCAGCACAATACGTACAAAGACTTAAGTTTTCCAAGGCTCACGCACGTAGAACATATCTGGCGCACACGAGTTGTTTCCACGGTGCTTTCTCTGATAACTCGCTCACTACATCGTCGGAGGAAAAACAACAAAGATCCCCGTTAAGATGTGGGCACTCCCTCATACGCTCGTATAACTGAGCGTACGTTTTAACACAGATCTTTTTAAGAAGATGTGTCACACTGATTAGATCTGAAATCCAAACATTTTAACTGTTTTGTTTTTTTTTTTAGCATGAAATAACTTACTGTTAGTAACTATCAACTTATTTATTCCCTTTTTTATGTAAATAATTCACACCATGAATATCTGGTTCGTTTACCAAAAGGCATTACAGTAGTCATAAGCACTTTATTTATTAATTACATGATGTTTGTTGCACTGCTTTAACTGTTAAATACAGTTTTGATCAGTTTGTTTAGATATGATTTAACCTTTTTGGCATGAATGTTTAAAATCAGCAAATATTAATGCAGTATGAACAGTAATGTTTAATGTAGACACAGAATCATCTTACGAATGTGATTATGCATCAAAGCATTAATTTAAGGCTAAGGTAAAATATTGAGATATATATTGTGTATTGCGACAAGCCATAAAAATATCTGGATATTACTAAAATTCAATATCGCCCAGGCCTACTTCCGGTCTGTATAAACTATTTCCGGACACTCCCTACCAGTAGGTGGCAGTAATGCACCTACTCGTTACATATCAACCACAGTCTTTGGTGCCAATTTGGACTCATTATTACTCCACTGCATCTCAGTCAGATCTTTAAAAACATAGAGCTTACCTGATTAATCGAATAATCGATCAATTACAGGGGTAGATTAATCGACTATTAAAATAATCGTTTGCTGCAGCTCTAATAAATTATAACAAAATATCTGACAAATGAAACGAAACACACATACACACACACTCATATTTACACACACATTATAATAATTTAAATTCAACACGTTCAAAAGGAGTAAAAAGAAGTCTAACTTATTTAATCCGTTTCCTTTAAGTCCTAAAAGATCTTGTATCCTTCATCAAAAGGTAAACATGCTGTTTTTTTCTGCACAGAAACTGATACTGTACAAAAGTTGATCACTGCAGTTTTATTTTATGAGTTATTTTTTAACTGAAGTCAGCTTTAAGTTGAAGGCAAAAGGTTGATGCAAAGAGTAACTGCAACCAAAGCCATTCATACTATATTTCATCATTAAATGAGAATCTATAAGAGAATCGATCAGGAACCGAATCGAAAAGTGATATCGATAATGGAACCGGAATCGCTAAATTCTTAACAACTCCCATCCCTACTCCTCTAGACTGGTTACATTCCTGTCTTTCAGGCCACTCTCAATTTATTCAACTCAAGTCTTTCAGATCCCACCCCTCCCCCGTCACATCAGGTGTGCCTCAGGGCTCAGTCCTGGGGCCTCCTCTCTTAGTCATCTATCTCCTTCCCCTTGGTAATATTTTCCGTACATAGAACATTAGGGATGGGCGATATGGACTAAAAAATGTATCACGATAATTTCTCTTATTTATCACGGTAACGATAAGTGACGATAAAAACTACTAGCAAAATGTTTTGTGTTATAAATCTGTCACTAAATTCTGTCTTGAAAGCCCTAAAAAACACTAGAAGCCACTAAACTATATCAGTTAAGTTCAAGTAGTGCACCTGTATTGCAAAACTGTAGTGACACCATTCAAACAAGTCTGAAATATGAGACCAAATTCCACATTTATTTAAACGATGCAAACAGCAACACTAACTTGGCTTATTAAAAAAAAACAAAGTAGTGCAACTGCAAACACAAACTGATAAATTGTCATCTCACGATAAAAACGATAAATTCAAATTGTTATTGTGGGGAATTTCTTTGACGATATATCGCACACGATAAAATATCGCCCATCCCTATAGAACATCCATTTCCACTGTTTCATGGATGACACCCAGCTCTACCTCCAGCTCCACTGTCCCTCCCTCATCACCTGTTTATCTGACACAAAATCCTGCTACACATTCGTTCGTTCGTTCGTTCTACTTAAAGTATTGATGAAATCAAGGAGTTTTACTGCAGATAATGTCTTATAGAGAGGCTGCCCCGTCTCTGCCATTTTCCTGGAAGAACACCGAAGGGCAACTCAACCCTTCCCAAGGGGTCAAAGTGATACAGAAAATTTACCGGTGAGTAAATGCACACGTATAAACTTTTGGAAATAAGGTCCAGTTTGGAAAAAAAGCAAGTTATCCTTTATGTTATCTTAGATGCTCCACATGTGTTTTTTCTGTAAGGGTGTTCTGTGTGTTGTTCTACATACATGATTTGTGTGCATTTAAGGAGTAGCAGTCCTTAGTTTGGTTGTTTTTTGGGGGTTTTTTTGCAATGACAATAAACATTCTCTCTTATGTTTTATAACTTTTCAATTTTATTTGACTTTTCACAGAAAACACAACAGTTGGAAGTTTGTAAAAGCTCTTCTGCTGTAATCACTTAAGACTTGAGATAATGCCAAAGCTCTGTCTTTCATAGAAACAGCTCCAGTTAACTGAATAATTTTTCTTCCATTCTGTTATTGTGTTCTCCGCCTCCATGTTCCTGTTTTTTTTACAAAGGTGTGTTACCTTATCATGGTCGCTAGCTTCCATGTGCAGGGGGAGGAGAGAGATGAAAGAAACTATTTCATATAACCATGGTGATGTTCGACAAAAGCCTTCAAGAATTATTATGTAAGCAAGGATATAAAACATGTGAGGAATGCACAGCGTGTCCTTCTGACCAAATGACTAAAATTGGTCATGTTTGAAATTGTACTGCTTGAAGCAACTCAGCACGGAGCGATGAAATGAAAGGTTGATGGAAATTTATTGTACAACAATAATGATTAAAAAAAAATTCCAGTGAGGTTCTGGTGCTGCATCAAGGCAAAGGGTGGATGAGAGAGGCCAGGATTCTGCTGGAGCTGGTGCAGCTGGAGGGGGTGGGGGTCTGGAGGAAGAATCGCAGTAGTGACATTTACAAACAGGGGGCAGGGAGCCCATTGCACCAGAACAGTGGTGTCATAATAGCTGTGGAAGGCACAGTGGCAGGAACCCCCCCCCCCACACACACACGTTTGTTTTTATATCCCCATGGGGTACACCCATTGACATAATGCATTCTCTAGCCCCTTACCCTAAACCTAACGCCCATGACTGATTGCCTAAACCTAACCCTTGTCCTAACCCTAACTAAAGCCTAATTGTACCTTAATCTCTAAAACCTAATCTTGACCCTCAAAACGGGGTTTGAACCCATGGGGACCAGGAAAATGTCCCCATGAAGTAGGGCTGCACGATTCTGGTAAAAATGTGAATCGTGACTTTTTTGCTTAAAATTAAGATCACGATTCTCTAAAGCGATTTTTTTCCCTAAAAGTATTTATTGCACAAATAAACTTTAACAAAACAAACAAAACAACCTATTCAAAAGGTAATTCAAAATAAAGCATGTGTTTGCACAAGAGCTTTGTTGGAGCATTTCTTTGGTAGATGCATAGTTGTAGTTCTTTAACATTGGTTAGGGGGTGGGGAGGCAACGGCAGTGTTGCATTTGAGGGCGCTTGAAAAAATCTGGGAAGAATGGAAACTTATTTGTGATAAGCTCATGATTAAAAATGTTTCAGAATTGTTGTGGGTAGAATTGAGATTGCATGTATGTGTGAATTGAGATCACGATCTTTTAACGATTAATTGTGCAGCCCTACCATGAGGGCAAGATGTCCCCACAGTGATGGTAAAAATCCAGAGCATGGTCCCCACAATGTTGCAAAAACGCGCTCTCTCTCTCTCTCACACACACACACACACACACACACACACACGCGCACACACACCCACACACACACACACCCACACAGAGGGTTAGTGTTATCCTTAAGGATAAGCACGATAATCGGCCCCCTACTGGTATCGGCCTATATCGACCTTTTATTTAACCCATATTTAAAGGCAGGGTAGGAGATCTTGGAAAACAGATCGAACAAGCTACATTTGAAAAAATATACACCCCCCGTAACCACGCCTCCAGGGCACAGGAACGCGTCGCGTGCAATCATATCGGTGAAGATAACCGAGAACAGCCGAGTGGCTAGCTTGTTAGCTTCCAAGTAAACAGCAGAGGAACCACGTTTCTAAAATTGATAATTATCTCACCTCCAACTTCTTCTGTGGTGTAAAACATCCTCTCAGCAAACACCAACACCTCCATGACTTCATCCACATCCGTTTTTTCTTTTTAAGAGCAAACAGCGGCATAGATACGAGCAGCGAGCAGCCATGTTCTCTCGGTTTGTCTGCACTGTGGGACGCTCACGGTGAGTCACGAGCACACGCACATGCGTGCGAGGACGGTTGGTGCGCGACAGAGAGCAGTCGAGTTTGATGGACATAAAAATCAGCACGAGCACGGGCCGTTCAAAACTCTGTCTAATGAAATTCATTTCATTGGATGCGCTTTTTCCAGTGCTGCACGTTCCACAGGTGATTTCTTTTTTTTAAATTTGTGTCAGAACATTTAATTAACTGGCTGCAATCGGGGAGTGAAGAAGACTTCAAGCAATATAGTAAAAACTGCTCCTGGAAAACATCATCCACCCGCCCCAAAGCGATCAGACTGCTGTTTCTAAAATCTAAAAAACAAACAAACTTCTTTTTACAGACTTTAAAACTTCTAAAGACTAGGAGTGGGAAAAAATATCAGTACACTGAAGCATCCCTGTCAGGCTGAAGCAGAGGCTGGACGCAGTCGCAACTTTAGGTAGTTTTATAAAGAACAGGGTGACTCAATACACGACACCGGGGAAGAGGTAGCTCTGGGTTAAATAGAGGGACGAACAGGTGTGACTGATGAGGACCAGGTGGAATCCATAATGAACAGGACAGAGGGATTGTGGGAGTTGTAGTGAGAACCGGTGATCAGTAGGCAGGTGAAACTGAACGCAGAAGTGGGGGAGGAGCAGGCATGACAATCCCAATATTTTTATATGCTGATATCATATTGAAATTTAAAAATGTGGCATCGATCTATTTTACTTACAAAATCTTGCAATATTTCTGTTATTTCAGCTTTAACATCTGTATCAATATCGGTTAATCAGCCACATGAGTTTTAAAATATTCGCATATCGGATATCGGCCAAAATTCCAATATCGTGCATCCCTAATTATACAGATATAAATTACAGATGAAACCATCCTCAGTGAAGAGCCTTCACCTACCAAACATACTAATTAGAAAAATGAAAAAAACCTAACTAATCAAAATTCACTCCCATCCCATCTATCTCCATGGTAACCAGGTGGTGATGAGACAACTTCCAACCAGCTTGGGTCCCTCAGGTGTGCACTTGCCCAGCAAGATCTCAGGGCAACAGCTGTTCAAGATTTTTTTTTCTTCCAAAATTAATCACAAAACTTCATCAGCAATATTCATAATTTCACATTGGCATCTGGAGTGGTGCTCTCGGAGATCTCTGATCACTTTCCTATTGTCTTATTTATTGATTTTACATGTAGGCCTAAACGTACACATCATCAAATGAAATGGAAAGTAATTAATGACGAAACCATTCGTCTTTTGCGTGAAGACTTGATGGTTAAAGATTGGAATGGAATCTAATGCTGTTGTGATGCTGATGCTGCATTTGTAGGGCTGGGATGATTCGTCGACGTAACCGATTACGTCGACGCAAAAAATACGTCGACGCAAAACATGCGTACCGATGCGTCGTCAGACCAAAACAAAGATGGCGGCGCCATGCGACTTCAGACTAAAACAAAGATGGCGGCGCGATCTCCGCGAGTGGCTCTTCCAAGTTTCCAAAGTGTAAGGCAGTGAAGGCCCACACTCGTTTATCGAAGGTATAACTATATATTAGGGATGGCGAATCCGAAACCTAATGAGACATGAGACAACTTACATGAGATGGACGCCATGTCTTCAGACAGGTCAGGCCTGTTTGAGACGGTCAGTATGAAGCACGAGCTCCATCTGCTGGCCGTGGGTGGAACTACAGCTGATGCCGGCAGCTGTCTCGTCTCTGACTGAATATAATTAAAGTCACGTTATTAACCTCATGTTCGTGTTTCATCTGTTGGTAATAGTATTGTGTAATCACTTCTGGAATAAATAAAGCATTTTTAATTTAATTTCCAAGTGATTGGCACCCGTATTTAGCATTAACAGAATAAAGATGAAGATGCACTTTTTTCTGGAAGCTAGACCCATGTTCAATATAATGTTCAACTCTGAATGTTTACTTATCTTCATTATCTTTTGTTGGAAAATAATATCTGTCTTAGCTTGAATCCTCCAAGTTTACATGATCATATTATTTCAATAATGACTTTTTAAAAATTATTATTTTCATGTAAATGAAAGAATTAAAAGCCTGTTTTTCAGTTCGCTGTGTTTTCAACATAAATTTTACATTCTGTGGGTTCATGAAAAACTCCATGACAGGCTGCTGCTCCCACTGCCTTTTTATTCATGCTCTTTTTTACATTTAAAGCAACCTTTACCGATCTTGCATTTCAGAAAGCACAGCAAGATTATTTGAATATAAACAGTCCCGCCTCACTCCTAAGACACACCCCTTCATTCCCTCCACCTCCCAATGCAGAATCAAAGGTCTGACAGGCAGGTCCGTTGGACAATCCTAGAGGTGCACCCCACTTCAAGGATTGGTTGGAGTTTTCATTGAATATTTAGAGATTGGAATAATATTTTATTTTGATTAATGGTGGGTCTGTCTTGTATTTTAGAGTTCCATCACCTCATTCATAGCATTTTACCCTGTTAGAAAAATAGTGTAAGAATGCAACATCGGTAAAGGTTGCTTTAAGATATCTATATCAGCATAAATTGCTGTCTGTCAATTTATGAGGAGATAATCGATAATCGAATCGAATCGAATCGAACTAAAAAAGTGAATCGTTAGATTAATCGATGCATCGAAAAAATAATCAATAGATTAATCGTTTAAAAAATAATCGTTTAACCCAGCCCTATGCATTTGATATTCTCACTAAAAAAATAACTGATTCCATTCTGAAAACTGTTCCTGTGAAATCTGTAAAATGTAGTTCAACCACTCAAAGTCCATGGCTCTCTAAGGGCATATTAACTTCAATTCAACAAAAAGATAAATTATATAAACACTATAAAAACAATCCAGATGTTAATAATAAAAGGACATTTATTAACTATACTGTACTTATTATGCAGGGCTTATAATGCATCTCAGGGTGATTCTAAAAAATCCTGGAGAACACTAAATACAATTTTAAACGGTAGCCGGAAAACCCCTGTTTATCCTGATAATGATTGTAATGCAAGTAATGTTAGTCTTGCAGGCAAATTTGACAATTATTTTATCTCCACTGGGAAAATATCTGATAAACTCAGCCAACTACAGTGTAGCTCTCTTAAGCAGTACCTGACTGGGAACTCTTTCTTCCTGAAGCCCATAGATTGTGATGAAATCTATTCAGTAAATAGGAACATGAAAGGCTCAAATTCAGCTGGTGCTGATGAGATTTCTAGTAATATTTTGGAAAAATATCATAAATGTTATTATTGAACCACTTACCGACTGCATCAACTTATCTCCACTCTCTGGAGTAGTACCTCAAACATTAAAAAAATCACGAATTATACTGATTTTTAAATCTGACAATAAGAATGACTTAAGCAATTATCGCCTAAATTTCCATTTTACCCAATCTTTCTACGGTCTCGGAAAGAATAGTATATAACAGGCTTATGAGCTACCTTGATCTATTGAATATATTAGTTCCATCTCAATATGGCTTCAGAAAGAAAATTACTACTGAAATGGCAGTTCTTGATCTCACTGAAAAAAATTAATGATGTACTTGCAAATGTTTATTATGGTATTGGTATACTTTTGGACCTATCCAAAGCTTTTGATACCATCAATTTTGACATTTTACTTGATGAACTTAGACATTATGGAATCAGAGGTCTGGCTTTGGATCGGTTCAAAAGTTATTTGTGTAACAGATACCAATACGTTTTTATTAATAATCATGCCTCATCATGTAAACTCATCACGCACGGAGTCCCCCAGGGTTCTATTTTAGGACCACTTCTCTTCATTTTATATATCAATGATTTTGTGAATTTCCCATCCGTGCTTCATAAAATATTATTTGCAGATGACACCAATCTGTTTTATGCCCATAAAAATTCAAATACACTTGAACAAATTATAAATTGTGAACTTGACAAAACAGATACCTGACTCCGCTGTAATAAACTTTACTTATATATTAATAAAACAAATGATATTGTCTTTCGTTCCCATAATAAACCTGATTTAAAACAAATCAATCTCACAATAAACAGACAGGAAATCACAAGAGTCACTGTCACTAAACTCCTGGGAATCCTTATTGATGAGTTTCTTAAAAAAAAATGAATGAAATAAAAATGAAAAATACTTAATTCATCCCAGAAGGGATAAATAAAGGGATATTAAAGGGACCAGAGGCAGGAATTACGAAAGAATAAACAAGCATGTCCAGTTTTTTTTTAGACTAATGGGTGATGAAGCGTTAAAAAACAAAAAGAAAGTTTCCACCACGTTTCTCTCGGTTGCCTTGAACAGGCTGTGCTGCATAAAGCTGCAATTCGGTGGTGAATTTCCCGCGCTGCCCTGCAGATGTGACGTCAAATGACACTACATCCGCATCCCCGACAGTTCTGATCCAGGAAGAAGACGTCGCGGTAAATTCAAACACTGTAAGCGATAGTTATGGATTCTTCTGCTGTCAGCAAACGATCCAGATCAACTGAAAGACACTAAAAAGTGGAACTACGAAGAAAAGGTTAGTAAACAACCTTATAGCTTCAGTTTGTGCTCCTGTGACGGCTTGGTTAATGGTTGGAGTTACCTGAAGTGCCAGTCGCAGCAGTCGCGAGTTTCATTTCTTAATCTTGCCTCTAGTCCCTTTAAATTTAAATGTCAAATTGATTTTCTGACTAAAAAACTATCTAAATATAAGCTCTATTTTTTAAGCTGAGATATTTTCTTCCACTGTCTGCACTCCTCACTCTGTATAAAACATTGTTTGAGCCCCATTTGAGTTACTGTAATATTATTTGGTGTTATACTTTCTGAACTCATTTAAACAAACTGATAATTCCTCATAAAAAGGTCATCCATGCGCACCCTTTTTTATGCTTTTAATCTTGTAAGGCTCCCTGGATATGACTATTTACTAAATGCTTGTGTAATGTATCAGGTTGTACATAAAATTAGTTACAGACTCGGTAATCTCATTCCACTCTTTCTTCCTACACACACGTACACAGAGAAAAGAAATCGAATTGCTGGGAGAAAAACGAAGGCTTAAACGAACTAATCTAGGCATCGTGTGCAGAGGACCACAGATTTGGAATGATCTTGACTAGAACTTGGAAATGTCTACCTCCCTCTTCATCTTCAAAAAACGCTTAAAATGATTCTTTTCATCATGTAATTAATTATTTCCACTTTAGAGCTGGATGATATTAACATTCGTCTATGAACTTATAAATTTATGATGCTCTTGTCATATGTCTTGATGACTTTTCCTCTATTTTATTATTTTGTTGTATTGTTTCACCATAGTCTGACATTATGTACTTAAAATGCTGAGATTATTTTTATTCTTATCTTAACTTTTACACGTCTGTTGTATGCAAATTTGTTATAAGTTCTACGTAGAGCAGAGCTGGCCTATATATATATATATATATGTTTGTTTTGTTTTTGTTATTTATTGTACTTTTTTTTCTTCTTCTTGCATGTTCATCAATTAGCTTGCAGAAAATTGGGCCCCCGAATATACTGTAAGCTTTAAGTAGTAGCTTCTCTGGGGAGACCCATTTCACCCCTCATCGGCTGTAAGGAATTGTATGTTTGTATTTCTGTTATATGTTGCATGTGTGTGTGAATAAACTTGAAATGTGAAACCAAAACTTTGTCAAATAATAATAACAATAATAATAATAATAATAATAATATAATAACAATAGTAATTATTATTATTATTATTATTATGATAATAATTATAATAATGATGCGACAGTATTTGCACCCCGTTCCCCTGATTTGGCGTTATCACCGCCACCCTCACAACATTCTGCGGATGTGTTCCTCTTCATGCATGAAAATGTATTTTTGTCCAAAATCATTTGACTGATAACACCACTTATACAGTACACTGCTAAATCTACAAGCTTAACTAGCAAACCAGGTTAATTCGAGTTTTAATTAACTCCACAAATCTGAGACAGGAAGTTGGCTTTAGACTTGAGTGAAAGAGGCAATGCTTCACAAAATCTCAGTTGGATTCATTTTATTTACTTTTATTAAAGGACAACTTTTTTTTTCAACATGGACCTTATTTCTAAGAGTTTATCAAATCAAATTAGCTCAAACTGTAATGCTGCTTTTCCTGCCAAAGGCAACACAAAGAGCTTTACATGATAATAAAAACAAATGCATATTAAGATAAAAACAAGCTTCCGCACACCCAAGCACATAACTATAAA
>JALJCO010003674.1:0-55000 GCA_023101725.1 Atherinomorus stipes
AAGCAGTGAAAAAAAAGCCAATATACGAGGAAAAATCTCCCGAATTGCACACCGTTGAAACCAGCATAAAAAATCCTCCAAGAAAAACCTAATCTGACGAATAATGTCGATAAAAAAGACAACTATATTAGAAAAAAAACACAAAAGTTAAGGGAGAGCTTTCACAAATTGCAGCTACCTAGCAGCGCATTCCAGAATTTTTTTTTTTTTTTTTTTTTTTTTCTGGGATTAAACTTTCTAGATGCTGACTGGGATTAAAGATTCTGGATGCTGACTGGGATTAAAAGTTCTAGATGCTGACTGGGATTAAAGATTCTGGATGCTGACTGGGATTAAAAGTTCTAGATGCTGACTGGGATTAAAGGTTCTAATATTGACTGGGATTAAACTTTCTAGATGCTGACTTGGATTAAAGATTCTGGATGCTGACTGGGATTAAAGGTTCTAGATGCTGACTTGGATTAAAGATTCTGGATGCTGACTGGGATTAAAAGTTCTAGATGCTGACTGGGATTAAAGATTCTGGATGCTGACTGGGATTAAAGATTCTGGATGCTGACTGGGATTAAAAGTTCTAGATGCTGACTGGGATTAAAGATTCTGGATGCTGACTGGGATTAAAGGTTCTAGATGCTGACTTGGATTAAAGATTCTGGATGCTGACTGGGATTAAAGATTCTGGATGCTGACTGGGATTAAAGATTCTGGATGCTGACTGGGATTAAAAGTTCTAGATGCTGACTGGGATTAAAGATTCTGGATGCTGACTGGGATTAAAGATTCTGGATGCTGACTGGGATTAAAGATTCTGGATGCTGACTGGGATTAAAAGTTCTAGATGCTGACTGGGATTAAAGATTCTGGATGCTGACTGGGATTAAAGATTCTGGATGCTGACTGGGATTAAAGATTCTGGATGCTGACTGGGATTAAAAGTTCTAGATGCTGACTGGGATTAAAGATTCTGGATGCTGACTGGGATTAAAAGTTCTAGATGCTGACTGGGATTAAAGGTTCTAATATTGACTGGGATTAAACTTTCTAGATGCTGACTTGGATTAAAGGTTCTGGATGCTGACTGGGATTAAAAGTTCTAGATGCTGACTGGGATTAAAGATTCTGGATGCTGACTGGGATTAAAGATTCTGGATGCTGACTGGGATTAAAAGTTCTAGATGCTGACTGGGATTAAAGATTCTGGATGCTGACTGGGATTAAAAGTTCTAGATGCTGACTGGGATTAAAGGTTCTAATATTGACTGGGATTAAACTTTCTAGATGCTGACTTGGATTAAAGATTCTGGATGCTGACTGGGTTTAAAGGTTCTAGATGCTGACTTGGATTAAAGATTCTGGATGCTGACTGGGATTAAAAGTTCTAGATGCTGACTGGCATTAAAGGTTCTAATATTGACTGGGATTAAACTTTCTAGATGCTGACTGGGATTAAACTTTCTAGATGCTGACTGGGATTAAAGATTCTGGATGCTGACTGGGATTACAGGTTCTGATGCTGACTGGGATTAAAGATTCTGGATGCTGACTGGGATTAAACTTTCTAGATGCTGACTGGGATATAAGGTTCTGATACTGACTGGGATTACAGGTTCTGATGCTGACTGGGATTACAGGTTCTGATGCTGACTGGGATTACAGGTTCTGATGCTGACTGGGATTAAAAGTTCTAGATGCTGACTGGGATTAAAGATTCTGGATGCTGACTGGGATTAAAGATTCTGGATGCTGACTGGGATTTAGTGGGTTTCAAATGGCTTGGAGTTTTAAAAGTTACTAAATCCTTTATTAAAATGTCATTTTATTTCTCCAGATGTGGTTAAGGTCATGTGCTGACATGATGAAGATGATGTGCTAAATGTGCATTTGGCAGGTGATGACATCGCTCAGTTCTTCACCCTGAGAGCAGCCAAAGCTCTGGCCATGACGGCGCTGGATGTGCTGCTGCATCCACAGCTGCTGCAGCAGGTGAAGCAGGAGTTCACTCAGGCCAAGCTGGAGGAGGAGGGGATGCTGGTGGGAGGCTGTTAATCCTGGTGGAGGAGCTGTCGCCACGTCTGTGCTGTCAGATACACCAGAGAGGAACAGAAGTATTTACCAGGAGAAAACTTCTTTCCAACATTTTCTCTGCTGTGATTTAAATAAAGCCTTCTTTTTTACTAGAAAGTTTAATAATCATGTTTTGATGTTTTACTTGTAGCAGAGCTGCAGTTTTACAGGTTTTACAGTCTGAGAGCAGTGATCTGGATCCGGCTGCAGGCTTTATCATGTCTCAGATTATAATCCATGGAATATCATGGAAACAAGCTTATTATGTCATCAAACTGTCAATTTTATTTATTTTTTTAATTTCAGCTTTATTTAACCAGGAGGTCCCATTGAGATTATAAATCTATTTTACGAGAGAGACATGGCCAAGGTAGCAGCCAATCAGAATAAAAAATTACACAGTTAAGCAATACGAACAACTAAAAACAGAAACAAAGCTAAAAAAAAAAAAAAAAGTTTACTCACCAACTCTTAAAACAAAATACACCCCACAATAAAAACAAGAACAACCAATAAGACATAAAACCACTCAGGACAGACGAGCAAACGTCTCCTTCACCACATTCTTTATGATGCCCTTAAATTCATTCATCGATATCAGTGTTTCTAATCTGAGGTATTTCTGCAAATTATTCCAAGCCCATGGGGCGTACAATAACAGTAACCCTGTACAACAAATCGGAGCTGCTTTGTCTGAAAGCTAAAGATGGAAACTAGATTTCAGTTTCTGGCACTTTTATTTTACTTGTCCTGTCCAGCATGGCAGCAGCAGAATGGTGCTCTGGCTGCTTTGTTGTGATGAACAGATTTGCTTTGCCAAGAGGAGTTTGGTAAATATAAGGCTCCTCTTGATATTCTTGAGTTTATTCACCCTGTTTCTTTTTATTTAGTTGAATATTTGTTTATAACTGCAGAAAAGAGGTAAAACCTAGACAGAAGTAGTCAATAGTACACACCCAACGTTGTCATGCAGAATAGAAGGTTTCTATGGTGATGCAGGCATGCAGATGCAACCTCATCTCTGCAAGGAGGAGGAAACTCGCACGGCCCGAGACCCGGACCACCAACCAACCCCCCCAGACCCAGGGACCCAGACAAGCAGCCCAGCCGACACTCAGGGGGACCTGGTCTCCCAGACCACCTGATGTCCCTGCCACCACACTCCCACACACACTAGTTTTGTCACGGTACTCGGTACTTTGGTACCAAGTCGGTACCAGCATTACTGTTGTACTGGCGGTACCTGTATTTTCATGGTACCGGAGGTACTGAGTAGGGCTGGGCGATATGGACCAAATATCATATCACAATATATTTATTTTAGATGACGTTATATGATATATACCTGTATTTTTACCCTAATTTGTCTGAAAGTTTCATTTCATATCAAACAGCTGTTATTTATATTAAAACATGTTTAGCGTAAAGGTGTCGCTCCACTGCAGAGATGGAACTGACAAAACACTGGTTAGAAATGTTTGTTAAATTGAAGTAGTTAAAGATAGTTGGCTAGTTTTTTATGATTTCTTTGTAAAAGCCGTCTTCCAGACAGTTTAAATAATAGGGGTGGGAAAAAATATCGATACACTGAAATATCGCAATATTTTCATATGCTGATACCGTATCTGTATTTAAAAATGCGGTATCGATCTATTTTACCAATGAAATCTCGTGAGATATCATCGGGCGTGTTCGGATTGACTGCGTCTGTCTTCGTCTGACTTCATGATCAGACCATGAAAGCAGCATTTCGCCCGGACAAGTTCACCAACGTGAAGACTGCAAGGATGGAGGATGTCGCGGCATTTGCCTTTATTTAGCTCCAAGTTACTGAACGCTGTGCAGATCTGCTTCAGCCTATTTTCAGAGTATTGAGACAGCATGTTAACGCCAAGTACATGAACTTGTACTGTACTGTAGTAGAAACGTCTGCAGACAGAATGATACTTACCTGTTCAGGTGCAACATAAAGGACAGTAATCTGATAAATGTCCGAGCTCAAATATACAAAACTTTAATGCTTTGTCTTGTCATGAATTTAAAACAAATAAAAGAAATGGGAACTTTTTTCTTTTTTTTTTTAGATGGGGATAGAAATAAATATTATTACAACCTCCCACAAATATTGTCCTAGTTGGTTAATTCACATCTACACTGTAGGTTCTCACTTCTTTTTTAAATCTTTATTCCTTCTTATTGTTAAATGTGTTGAGGGTCTGAAAGGCACCTATAAATGCAACATACAGGGAGTGCAGAATTATTAGGCAAATGAGTATTTTGACCACATCATCCTCTTCATGCATGTTGTCTTACTCCAAGCTGTATAGGCCCAAAGCTACTACCAATTAAGCATATCAGGTGATGTGCATCTCCCTGATGAGAAGGGGTGTGGTCTAATGACATCAACACCCTATATCAGGTGCATTAGGCAAACATAATTATTAGGCAACTTAACAATAAACAAATAAATACCCATTTTAATTATTTATTTTCACCAGGGAAACCAATACAACAGCCATGGAAGTTGGCCCTGTGTGTGAAAACTGCTTTTTGTGTTTACTTATGTTATCTTTGACTCACATTAAAATTTGTTTGATGATCTGTAACATTTAAGTGTGACTAACATGCAAAAAAGTCAGAAATCAGGAAGGGGCAAACACTTTTTCACACAGCTGATAGATAGATAGATAGATAGATAGATAGATAGATAGATAGATACACTATATTTGCTCACCCATCCAAATTATGGGAATGAGGTGTTCCAATCACTTCAATGGCCACAGGTGTATAAATGAAGCAGCTGTATTTATCTATCTAAGAAAGTGAGCAGCAATAATAATCACTCATTGATTAATTTTCAGTTTTTGTTATTATATTGATGGATTTATTTATGATACAGTTGCATCAGTATATGTATGTTTTCATCATGTAGTTCCAAAATAGTATGACAGGACTGCTGTATATATGATGACCAGCAGATGTCAGTACTCCCAAATGAAATGTTAAATGAGGCCTTGGGTTTCTATTTGAAAGACATTTACAGGAGTTTGTCACACCATCAGTAATGGTAAGGACACTGGCAAGAAGCAGACATGAGCAAGCTGCAGGACCATTCCTTTATTGTCTCGATAGTTGCCTCATTTCCACCTGTTCTCTGGTCCAGCAGGTGAAACTGATCAGTTACTTTGCCTAACTGGATACGCTGATCCCAGAAGCGGGGCTGACTTTAGGTTACATGGTGATGATTTGACACACATCTATGTCCTTTCCAGGGAGAAGAAACATGTTGGTCAGATCAAAAATAACTGAATAATTTAACTTTATGTTACGCCTGCCTCCCTCTTCCACCCTGCTACGATGTCCTGGACTGTCCCTGCCTGCAGCTGGGGTCCTGTCCGGTGTGGAGGACCCTGGTCTTTCTGGCCGTTGTGTTGTGCTGAGTGTCTGTGCGGTCATGACTACAAACCTCTGTGTTGTCTGTCAGACCAGCCTTCTCTCGCACTGATAGAACACACTTCTTCCATCTGTCAGTACGTGCATTGTAAGGGAGGGGTAAACCTTAATGATGTTTCCACCCCCTTTTCTTATTCATGCTGGGTTTAATCTTCCCCAGCTAGTCTCATGATTTTGCTTATGATCTTTTAAATGTCATTTTTTCAAAACTTTACTATTATTCATGCTTTTATTTTGATATAATTCATTATTTATTCTATCTATTGATATACAAGGGTTAGACAATGAAACTGAAACACTTGGTTTTAGACCACAATCATTTATTAGTATGGTGGGGGCCTCCTTTTGCGGCCAATACAGCGACAATTCGTCTTGGAAATGACATATACAAGTCCTGAACAGTGGTCAGAGGGATTTTAAGCCATACTTCTTGCAGGATAGAGGCCAGGTCACTACGTGATGCTGGTGGAGGAAAACATTTCCTGACTCGCTCCTCCAAAACTCCCCAAAGTGGCTCAATGATATTTAGATCTGGTGACTTTGCAGGCCATGGGAGATGTTCAACTTCACTTTCATGTTAATCAAACCAATCTTTCACCAGTCTTGCTGTGTGTATTTGTGCATTGTCATCCTGATACACTGCACCGCCTTCAGGATACAATGTTTGAACCTTTGGATGCACATGGTCCTCCAGAATGGTTCAGTAGTCCTTGGCCCATCTAGCACAAGTCCTGGGCCAAGTGAATGCCGTGATTTGGGCCGCTGTGGTTTTACGTTTTTTGGATACAATCCAGGTTAGCACCCGAACATCCCGTTCAGACAGCTTCCTCTTGCGTCCACAGTTAATCCTGTTGGATGTGGTTCGTCCTTCTTGGTGGTATGCTGACATTACCCTGGATACTGTGGCTCTTGATACATCACAAAGACTTGTCTTGGTCACAGATGCGCCAGCAAGACGTGCACCAACAATTTGTCCTCTTTTGAACTCTGATACAATGTTATATGCATTGCACTGTTTTGAGCAAAACCGTGCTTTTTACCTGCTAATTGAACCTTCACACTCTGCTCTTACTGGTGCAATGT
This sequence comes from Atherinomorus stipes, assembly GCA_023101725.1. Lineage (NCBI taxonomy): Eukaryota > Metazoa > Chordata > Actinopteri > Atheriniformes > Atherinidae > Atherinomorus > Atherinomorus stipes. Next base: position 6,601 of record JALJCO010003674.1, read on the forward strand.
GCAATTAATGAATATTTGCCACCAGGCTGGTCGAATTTAGCCATGAAACCTCCCACACTAAAATGACAGCTGTTTCAGTTTCATTGTCTAACCCCTGTACAGTACATTTATCTAATATTTGGTTGTACTGTATTCTGTTGCAGTCTCTATTTTTTTTTTTTTTTATTGTATTGTATTGTATTTTTATATAATTGCAAATAAATTCACTGTTAAGGAGGAAAAGTAATTTGTAAGCCAGAAATCCTGGCAGGGTGGATGATGTTTTCCAGGAGCATATTTTTACTATATTGCTTAAAGTCTTCTTCACTCCCTAATTGCAGTCAATTAATTAAATGTTCTGACACAAAAATTTAAAAAAATAATCACCTGTTGAACGTACAGGACTGGAAAAAATCCATCCAATGAAATTCATTTCATGGTGTTTGCAGTGAGGATGTTTTACACCGCAGAAGATGTTGGAGGTGAGATAATTGTCACTTTTAGAAACGTGGTTCCTCTGCTGTTTACGTGTTTTTTTAAACTTTATTTATGATTTTACAGTTTTTAATACACATATATATTCAAAGATCTTGATAGAATTTCAAGTATTTCGTATAACAGATGAAGTCATGCCACTCAGTGTTCCACATAAACACACACCACACCAAGAAAAGAGGGGAAAAAAAACTTGATATTACCATGAAAACGAAACAGACCCCCACCCCCCCCAAGAAAAGAGAAAAAAGAAAAAGCTGCTATAATTATTCTGCTGAAGCCATGGATTACCAAAACAAGTGTCATGTCATACCCTCACAAACTATTACCTTAGACACATCATTACTTCTCTCACCCACTGAATAAAAGATGGGGGGGGTGTACTTCTTTCCACTTTAGAGGAATAGGGGATTATCACGCTTCCGTGTTCCGAACTTCCGGTTTGAAACACTTAGAGGGCCCACTTCCGGCCCAGTTCAATGTCCCTACTTTACTTCGTAGATAATGTGAATAAACGCCAACCCTACTGAAATTTTCACGGATTCCAGACTGAAGTGATACTAAGGAAGAAGTGGATCAAAGCGATCGATTTGCCGCGGTGAAGGGCCGAACTTTATAATAAAACAACGTAGCACGTTTGTTTGCAGCCGGTGGGGCACAACACCGGCATGCTAGCATTAGCCAGCTAGCGTTTACTGACGTGCTTAACTTTGTGCATCTTCAAACACACATACATCTGAAAATCGGGTCTGTACCTCCCCGTTTCCAGTGGAACAACTGGGGACTGCCAAGAAAGGAGACGCTTTCAGATGCTTGCGTGTTTTCAGCCGCACAAAGTGAGGCACGTCATCAAGCTGGCTAATGCTAACCTGCTAACCTGCTACTACTGTTAAACTTTGTTAATCGGATAAACGCCAATGCCAAGTTTTCATTCCAGACTGAAGTGATGCTAAGGAAGAAGTGGATCAAAACGACCGATTCGCCGCGGTGAAGAACCGAACTTTATAATAAAACGACACACGTTTGTTTGTGGCCGGCAGTCTGGGCAGTCGAGTTAGCAGGTTAGCATTAGCCAGCTCGATAACGTGCCTCACTTTGTGCGGCTGAAAACACACAAGCATCTGAAAGCGTCTCCTTTCTTGGCAGTCCCCAGTTGTTCCACTGGAAACGGGGGGGTACAGACCCGATTTTCAGATGTATGTGTGTTTTAAGATGCACAAAGTTAAGCACGTCAGTAAACGCTAGCTGGCTAATGCTAGCATGCTGTGAAGTGCCGGTGTTGTGCCCCACCGGCGACAAACAAACGTGTGTTTTATTATAAAGTTCGGCCCTTCACCGCGGCGAATCGATCGCTTTGATCCACTTCTTCCTTAGTATCACTTGAGTCTAGAATGAAAACTTGAGTATGTTTGGAGTTTATCCGATTTTAAACAGTATAACAGAGCAGGAACGGCTGTCGTTAACATGGCCCGGAAGAGGAAGTGCCAAAATCCGGGAACTTCCGGTAAGCGTGATAATCCCCTATTAACCTTCTTGCCAGAAGAGATGAAAAGGTAATTGCATTAATTTGAAATGAGGTCAGACCAGATTGTTTGGAGACAACACCAAACACTGCTGTCAGTGGATTCAGATCAATTGTTTGGTTGCATATACAGTAAGAGAAGACTTTAAAAATATGAACCCAGAACCTACTTAGATCGCCACAATACCAGAACATATGGTTCTAGTGGCAGGAGATTGTTTGCATCTCGGGCATCCATCATCTGAAGTATTATAGATATTTGCCAGTTTGGCTTTAGTCATAAGCCCCGTTTCCACCAGCGGGTCTGGGTCGGGTCGCGCTGGATCGGTCCACGTTTTCTTGCGTCTCCACAGATTAAAAACTGGGACGGGTACCTTTATATCCGACCCGACCCGGCCTACTTTTTTGGCACCCTTCGGTAGGGGTACTGATCTAACCGATCCGGACCAAAGAGGTGGAGCTAACACAAAGCAATACATTGATTTGTTGAAAAATCCCACTTCCCGCATGACCAAGCATAAAAACAAAGCTGGGGTGACTCCTTTTTTGTTTCTGTCATGTGTGGCGCAGTGTTTTGGTTAAACGGCATTGCACAGCAATTATGTCACGCGATCACGTAGCAGTGCTGTCCAGCACCTCCAGAGTAGGGTACAGGTTGCTGTGGATACGCAGCGTGAAATCAACACATCCGTACCAAAACCCACCCGATCCGGCCTGACCGGACCTGACCCACGGGTGGAAACGGGGCTATATAAGACCGGTGAAGGATTTTAAACCGTATTAGACAGTGCCGTATGCAAACAGAGGATGAGTGAATCCGACCGACACGTAGCTCCCACATCTCATCTGGAATTTGAATGTTAAAATCCTGTTCCCATAAATTTTTAATTTTAGACAGAGACTCAGGTTTTATATGGTGTAGTGAATTATAAGTTTGTGACATCTGTCCTCTGGCAGTGGGTCGACGACATAAACAGTCCTCAAGGGGGCAGGCTGTTGGGAGTGTTGGGTAGGTGGTAAAGTGCTTAATGGCAAAGCTGCGAGCCTGTATGTATCGAAAGAAGCGGGCTTTGGGAATATTAAAATCTTTAGCCAATTTTTCAAATGACAAGAATTTACTTTTGACAAACAGATCAGAGAAAAAGATAATTCCTTTATCAAACCAACTTTTAAAACCAGCGTCGTGCATGCCAGGTAGAAATAGAGGGTTTAACACAATAGGCGAGCAAGAGAGCAAATGTTTAAACCCAAAATGCCTGCGACATTGAAACCAAATGTGAAGTGAATTTTTGGCCACAGGACTTTTTAAACCTTGGTCTTGATTAACCGGTAGGGTTGAAGAGAGCAGCGGAACCGGAGATATACCAGAGTTAGAGTCTAGCTCCATGCTGGCCCACAATGGGCCATTGCCTTCCTTAAACACCTGGATCCAAGCAGAAAGTTTCACAATATTGGCAGGCCAGTAATAATACATGAAGTTTGGTTCCTCTGCTGTTTACTTGGAAGCTAACAAGCTAGCCACTCGGCTGTTCTCGGTTATTTTCGCCGATAAGAGTGCATGCAACGCGTTCCTGTGCTCTGGAGGCGTGGTTTCGGGGGGTATATTTTTTCAAATGAAGCTTGTTCGAACTGTTTTCCAAGATCTCCTACCCTGCCTTTAACTGATATGCTGATACACAGCAGTGGATAAAAGTATTGAACAGATCAACATTTTTCTCAGAAAATATATTTCGAGTAGAGCTATTGACATGAAATTTTCACCAGATGTCGGCAACAACTCAAGTAATGCACACATGCAAAAAAAATCCTAATATTTATGTCATTAAGTTAAGTTATGTGTAATATAGCGAAATGACACAGGGAATAAGTATTGAATACGCTTCCTAAAATTTATTTAATACTTTGTGCAAAAACCTTTGTTGGTGGTTCCAGCCTCCAGATGCCTCCTGTATGGAGAAACCAGTGAAATACGTTGCTCAGGTGTGATTTTGGTTCATTCTTCCACACAAACTGCCTTCAAATCTTCAAGGTTCCGGGTCTCTTCTGTGAACTCGGATCTTCAGTTTTTTCCAAAGATTTTCAATTGGATTGAAGTGGAGTGATTGACTGGGCTGTTCTAGCAGCTTTATTTTCTTTTTCTTAAAGCAGGTGAGTGTTTCTTGGCTGTGTGTTGGGATGGTCGTCTTGCTGAAAGATCCAGCCTCTTTTCATCTGCAGCAGCTGCAGATGCAGCAGATTCTGGTCCAGAATGTCTCTCTACTTTTCTCCAGTCATTTTTCCTTCAGTGATATGAAGTCTGCCAGTACCACATGCTGAAAAACAGCCCCCACCATGATGTTCCCACCTCCAAACTTCACTGTTGCTATGGTGTTTTTGGGCTCAAGTGCGGTGCCATTTCTCCTACAAACATGTTGTGTCTTATGACATCCGAAGAGTTCAGTTCTGGTCTCATCTGATTCTGTTCTTTCCACTTCTGGATGATGGTCCCAATGATGCTCACTGGAACTTTCAGAAGTTTAGAAATGCACCTGGAACCAATGCCTTCAGTGTGTTTGCAATAATAAGGTTGCGTAGGTCTTTAGACAGCTCTTTGCTTTTACCCATCATGCAATGCTTCTTGTCTGTTTTATGCCTTGGAGAATGGCATCAACCTTTTTAAAGGCATCAATCAGGACTAAACCAGCTAATATTACTTTGCACTGATAGAGGACAGGATTACTTTCTAAATACTGACAGACTCCAGCTGCTTTCTTGGTTTTCCAGATCTTTTTGTCCATTTCTCCATGTCTTCAATACTTATTCTGTTTCATTTCACTATATTACACATAACTTCATTTGTGGACATAAATGTTAGGATTTCTTTGTATGTATGCATGTAAGAAATGATGTTTCAAACTAGTACCACCTGGCAAGGATGGCACCTTTTCCAAAACACCTTGACCCTTTTCTGCTTTTATTATTCATGTTTTTTTCCAGCTTATCTTGTGGAAAACTTCCTTTTGAAAGGAATGATTTACTAAAAGTTTGACAGCATAGCTTTGTCACAACTGTGTGTAAACAGATGAAGGCCTCTCATGTCATCCTCACAGCCCTTTATCTTGCTTTTCAGAGGATGTGGGAATGTGTTTACAGCAGCATGTCAGATTTCTCTAAGCCTTTATTGTTTGCTGACTGTGTCTGTGGGCTTTGCTTTTGTCTAAATGTGACATAATCCACCACAGATGTTACTACAAAACTGCATGAAAGCTGCTAAATGGTGCTTAAAAATAAAAATCACTCTTCCTTAAAACATTTTGGAAACTGATTTTTTTTTAATCATTTCCATTTCTCATCAATAAAGTTTTTTCACTTTCATTCAAAAAATCATTTCATAAGTCACTTTCACACATGTTGAATATTTCCCTGACCCTCATCCCTTTCGCGAGCTGATAAAAGAAAAACACTTTTATCAATACATAGTCAGCAAAGGTTTATGATTTATTAAGTGGAGGCAAATGTGAAGTAGAAAAAGTTCAGCTGAGACTTACACTTCTGCCAAAATCTCATCGTGGACATTTAAGTTTATGAAAAAGACAATATCACAGAAAACTGAACAGCTGATAATAAAATAAAAGAAACAGAGAACTTCAGAAGTGAAAGACAGTTACAGTGCTCTGAAAATGCAAACGTCCCCCCTGCATCACTGGGACTGCATATGACACTGTCCCAGTAATCAACACGATGACTGGACCACATGGAACAAGACTTTGTTACGGAGATGGAGTCAGACATCTCACAGAAATATTGTTCATTTCATCACACAGTGTTCTCAGGAAACGGAGGATGAAAATGACATACAAACAAATACGAGTAGAAAATAAATAACACATTTTGATAATGAAGTTTCAAGAAATGCAAGACAAGATTCATGTCTTCAATTTATTTACAAACAGAGCACCAAAAGTCTGTAAACGCGTGTTTGGTGGATCATTTTTGTGTTGGAACAATGCTTCATGGTCATGAATCTTATATTGCTGGAAAACTTATTTCCCTTTTAAATGGAGCCACATTTGGAAGGAAAATGCATGTGAGGAAGGAGTATGTGGGGTGTGCCCATGCTAAACTTGCTAAATCTTCTCTGCCACACAGCTGATTCTGCTATTTGTTCCTGTTTGGTGTCGTTTGTCTGATCGGATGATTGAAGTCACCCAAAAAACTGATTCAAGCCCCTCTTAAAGCTGACACATTGAGATTTAAAGGAGCTATATCAGCTTTGCAAATGTTCCAAGTCAACTACAGGCATTTAAAAGCTAAATATGTTCCCATCACCACTATAGAAACTAATCTGGTGTTAAATATAAGTTTTCTCATGAGTCTAATTTCCAACACGGAAGTAAAACGGCTGACTGCACTGAACTACCGGAGCTCTCGACATGTTTTACGCCCATTTCATGACGACGTCCTGGAACAGACAGATTCTGAAGGTAACAGGTTTTAGCACCAGCTTCGTCACTTATGTGGACGTTATTTGTAAACATTGATGGATAATCGGACTCTGATCGACGGAATTAAATGGTCCCGCCTGTTATGGAGCTGTATGCTCGACCCAGAGTCTGATATGGAGTTTGAAGTACACGCAGTACCACAGTAAGGAAGTTAGCAAACAAGTCATAGGCTAATAGTTAGCATTGAGCTTGGAGACGTTTTCACTCACCGGTGGTGTTGTCTGTCCTGAGGTGTTTTTATGGTGGAAACTACGTCAGGTTTCAGAAGTAATCCCCGAGAAAAAACACGCAAGTTCACACACAAAGTTGAGTTTTTCTGCTCCTGAAGATAAAATCTAACCACTTCTGACGAGTCGGTCCATTGTCCAGTACAAAGAATAAACTCCCACGCTGAACGCAACCACATTTTTTCAAACTTGCCATCCCCGAGAGCTAAAAAAGAAAAAAGAAGAAGCTTTTCCTCTGAACTCTGGAGCAAACGTCTGTCAGCTGACGGCTGTCTCTGAGGAAATCTTCCTGCAGGCTGTTAGTTTCTTCCTCAGAGTGTGTATAGGTTAGGATTCTCTTCGAGTTTCTGTTGAACAAAGAGGCCGTCTTGCTACGATGCTGCATGTGCGTATTTGTCGCTTCATGATTGGTGCCACCTCGTTGCGCACACCGGTGGTCAGTCAGTCCTCTTAAAGGAGCTAGAGCTTGGCCTGAATATTCTTATATATTACTCAAATATGCGCGAATGAAGAAAAAAAACTTAAATGAAGTTTTTTTATGTGGAATAAAACAGTAACATGCTGAAAAGCTCTTCAAAGTCCATTTTTCATGATACAGCTCCTTTAATTTATTTTACAAAATTTTAGCAATTTAATATAACTACATTTATTTTTCATGGATATAAAGTAAAATAATTTCATAGTAAACATTCATATCAAATTTAATGAGTTTGATGGGCTTATATACATATTTTCCATTATGAAACGTAGGGCCAAGAATTGGTGATGTCTATTTAATATGTGATAAGAAATCAGCAAGGGGGTGTCTAATGACAAACCTTTGTCTTTTAGACATCTTTTACGATCACGATTTGATCTGGCTGCATTTCATCAACCTTGTTCTCCAATTTGTTTAAATTGAGTCAATTGAACATAAAGCACTTCTAATAAGGAAGTTTAAGTCATTTAACGCCACTGAACTACATTATTTTGTGTTGAAATAAGATAAATTATGTTCACTTAATGTGATTATTTAAAACAACTGAATAAAAATGTGTTGAACTAACTCAATTATATTACGTTGCATTAATGGATATAATTTGAGTTTACCCTACATACAGTCGTCCTCAAAATTATTCATACCCTCCAATTAAAGAAGGGAAAAAAATCAGCTGTCAGTGAAGTAAGTTGAAATTGAAAACAGGTAAACAAGCATGAAGGGGTTCCTGAACTAAAATGTTGTTGAGCAACACTTTGAAACAATCACTGAAGTCAGGTGTTTTCTGTAACGTCCAATCACATGTCTGCACCTGTTGACAGGTATGTTGGTCCACTGTTCATGAGGAAGGTGCTCTAATGTGTCTGGGACAGTTTTGTTTATTTGTTTTTTTTTTTTTAATTATTATTTCCGACTACAATTCAAAAGCAACATTTTATTTCACTGAATTATAATTTTGTAAATTTTTATTTATTATTAGTCTCTTTAGTTTCTTGTTATTTGAATTACTGTTGCGAATTTAGTCTTTTCTTTAATCGGAGGGTATGAATAATTTTGAGGACAGCTGCATATTTTCTGAATGGAAAAACTGCCCTCAATTTAATTGAGATGACCTCATGAATCATTTCTTTGAATCTGGAGAAAGCAGACATGTTGATAATTCCTAAGTTTCTTCATGTGGAAGAACCAAACAGCCACAACATCCCGGTACCTCCTTCTCTGCTCACACTGGTCCTCCATCATCTGGAGGTGGTCTTCGATGAACCTGTTCTGAGGGGGCAGCGTTGTCATGTTGGAGGACAGTTCAGACCCAGACTTCGGACAGTATCAGATTTATTGCCATGGATTGTTAAAACACAGGAATGATCCAACAAACAAGTGCCTTACTTTGTGTGCAAAGTTTATATTCCCACACATTTTTGTGCTGTTTGTGGCATTCATTAGGTTTTTTTCTACCATTGTTCATTGCCATATGATATATTTCAATAAACTAAATGAACAATCGTGTTCAATCATGCACATAGGTCTCATCTAGGACTTTACAAAAGGTAAAAATATTTCTGCATCAAAAAGAGCAAAAATAAGCATCTTGAAAACTGAGGAATGTGTGGTTATGGTATCAGTTGTGAAACCTCCACATGAAATGGGTAGATGAGAGGTTGGCTGCCCTGGTGAACACTGAACAGCTCAGTCCAGCTCAAATGTTTGAACTGACAGAGAAACAGTCAAGAAAAGTTTGTTGAGCATATCAACACACCTCCCGTACCATTTTACCACCGGTGCATATGAAGGAGGCATTCAGACCTCAGTTCACTTTGTTTGAGACTCATCTCTTTTAAGAGTAAATAGACCAGTAGATGATGTTAAAGAGGATGTAAGATCCAGGAAAGATGACCCTGGAGTACTTGTCTATGACATGTGTATCTATCCAGACATTGCTGTAGGCCCTGGAGCCAACGTGGCCCGTCACCTGGTCAGTCTCCATGGCCAGATCCACGAGCATCCTCTCCCGTCTTACTCCGTTCTCCTCTGGCATGCCGTAGTTCCCTGTGGTGTTGACGTCCACCTCGCTGTAACTGGCCGACATCATGCCGGGATGAGCCATGCCGCAAGTACACGGCAGCTGCAAGGAGACAGACAGGTGCAAGACAAAGCCAAAAAAATCAATAATCTTAGTTGTTTGGGGAAAGTATTGGACACATCAACATTTTTCTCAGAAAATATGCACACGCCGGAGGTACACTTGTCCATTTGCTCGTTAAACGCAAATTTCTAATCAGCCCATCACATGGCAGCAACTCAATGCATTTAGGCATGTAGACATGGTGAAGACAATCTGCTGCAGTTCAAACTGGGCATCAGAATGAGGAAGAAAGGTGATTTAAGTGACTTTGAACGTGGCATGGTTGTTGGTGCCAGACGGGCTGGTCTGAGTATTTCAGAAACTGCTGATCTACTGGGATTTTCCTGCACAACCATCTCTAGGGTTTACAGAGAATGGTCCCAAAAAGAGAAAATATCCAGTGAGCAGCAGTTCTGTGGTCACAAATGCCTTGTTGATGCCAGAGGTCAGAGGAGAATGGCCAGACTGGTTCCAGCTGATAGAAAGGCAACAGTAATTCAAATAACCACTTGTTACAACCGAAGTATGCAGAAGAGCATCTCTGAATGCACAACACATCCAACCTGGAAGCAGATGGGCTACAGCAGCAGAAGACCACACCAGGTGCCACTCCTGTCAGCTAAGAACAGGAAACTGAGGCTACTATTCACACAGACTCTCCAACATTGGACAATAGAAGATGGAGAAATGTTGCCTTGTCTGATGAGTCTCGATTTCTGCTGCAACATTCGGATGGTAGGCTCAGAATTTGGTGTTAACAACCTGAAAGCATGGATCCATCCTGCCTTGTATCAACGGTTCAGGTTGGTGGTGGAGGTGTAATGGTGTGGGAGAAATCAGGGTAGAAACAGCTGGATAATGATGGATTTCTGACGTAGATTCTGTTGTTTGGTCAGACACGAACATTTTATAAATCACACGTGGATCCAGTCGTAAGATCATTTTTATGATCAGATGTGCACTCATTTCCACGCTGGTTTGATAAATGGGACCGTTGACTTTTTTCCACTTAAAATCGCGTGAAGCCTGGTTTAGCAACAAATGTTACGTCACTCGGCAGAGACCGATAAGAAACGACTGCAGATTCGCCACAGAACTTCAGTCTACACACCTAAACACCACCAACCAGGCCAGAAATCTGGCTGTAGCGATGGACTGGGACCTAAAACCACCAACTGGATCAGAAATCTGGCTGTAGCGATGTACTACCAACAACCAACTTGAAGTCGGACCGCTCCTTATTTCGGCTTGTGTGAGCGACTCTGACCCCACATCTTTGCCCACTTCACACACTCTCCCATTCACTTTTCTGTTGGGGTGTGATGCCGGACAACAGCGTGCTAAAGTTCACATTTTTGCACATTTTTACTTAAACAAGCAGCCTCAAATTCATTCTCTGTGAATTTTTTTTTAAATTTTCATTCACTGTCATGCTCATACCATCTTTCTGATCGTGCAGAGAGGAGAATCTCCGGTGCAGATCTCATTTAAATGTCATTTGCGTATTTATGTTGGGGGGTGTGGACAGGGAGGTGTCAGGTACTCCAACATGTGCGCTCAATTCCACGTTGATTGGGATGTACAAAGGAAAAGTACTTTGTTCCATGCATGCGCACAGATTCATACATCTGAAAACTTTTGTGCGTATGACGTTTTCAGGATTTAATCGTACGCCGGGTTTCAGTAGGAAATCCACGCAACCCTTTGTACATGAGGCCCCTGATGTCTCACCAAGACCTGGCAAAACTAGTCCATCATTCGTCTTCAGTTGACCGGATTAGTGTAACAGAGTCTTTACTGGTCCACCTAAAAACCCGTTAGACCTGCAGTTCATTCAGAACTCTGCTGCTCCGGTTTTCAAGACCAGAAAAATGGACCACATCGGTCGAGTTCTGAATTCTTTACACTGGCTGCCTGTCCATCAGAGGACAGACTTTAAAGTCCTGCTGGTCTATAAAGTTCTGATTGGTTCAGGACCTCCTGACCCATATGAACCCACCAGACCCCTCAGGTCATCTGGATCCGGTCTTCTATCCGTTCCCAGAGTCAGAACCAGACATGGAGAAGCTGCGTTCAGCTTCTATGCTCCACATGTCTGGAACAAACTCCCAGAAAGTCTCAGATCAGCTGAAACACTTTATTTACATCCAGGTGAAAGACCCTGGATCCTTCTTTCCTTCTCCACCCGCTGTAATGCTTAAAGCACTTTGAATTGTTGTACATTTGAAATGTGCTTTACAAATAAACTTGCCTTGCCTGAATCCACTGACTGAACAATCTCTTCAGAACAGAAAACAGAAAACAGAAATGTTGGTACAAACCTTCTCTCTCAGTTTCCTCTCCTTGCGTTCCTGTAGAGTCGACAGGTAGTTGACTGCAGCATATTCTATGACTGACAGGAAGACGAAGACAAAACTAATCCAGAGGTAAATGTCCACAGCTTTGATGTAGGAGACCCTGGGCATGGAGGCGTTGACTCCAGTGATGATGGTGGACATGGTGAGAACTGTTGTTATACCTGAAACAGGACAAATACACAGATTGTGGAAAAATCTGCTCACAAACTGAGAAAACTTGAAGGTATGAGACCTTCTCTTCTTCCTCGGGAAGTCTTAGGTTTGCTTTACAGTGTTTCCCTACATAAGCCTGGCTGTGGCGCTGCGCCATGGCAGAATTTATAGCGCCAAGCCAAAACAATGCCGACAATAACATTATTTTATGGGGACAACATGATTTTTTTCTAATTGCCCAAAGCGGCGGCAGTAACTCTGATGTCCGATAACTGCCTTGTACATGAATGCATCATGCAGAGAATGGCGCAGGTAAACTTGAGCTCATCATCCAAAGGCTTCGTGTGGAGCGGAGTCCAGAGAGGAAAGGTAGCTCCTGAAAGTAGCTTTAAAGGCCTCCTTCCACTGAAAACCCGTTTAACTTGCTCCTTCTGAAATACGGAGGGTTTCCCCTTGTTTACTTACACATGCTGACTTGCTAGCGTTGCGTTCCCCCCAGTCGGCTGTGCTTTCTCATCAAAGAAACAATACGAAGAAAAGAGCAAATCAGGAACAGCCTCGCAGTTCTACATCACATTGCGAATAGCGTATCCCACGTGGGGTTTCTATCTGTCCATTGGAAGGCAGGTAACCCTCCACTACACACTAGAAGTGAAGACAGCACGACTGTAGCTTCGGAGTTGAGAAGCTAATTAGCTAACTGTTTGTTAGCATGGCGGAACAAACTTGTTTGTCGGCTCTATTTCCTGTCTGTAACAAAATAAGAGCGGAGGGCGGAGCTTCCTTCATACACTGATGGGAGGCAGCCAATCAGACGGAAATTCATGAGAAGGACCCGGAAAAGCTGCCGTTGGACCACAAGCCTCTCTTCTAGTATACAAATACAGCTGGATACTAAGATACCAGAAGGTTTTTTTTTAACAGAAACGATGCAGAATGCATTCAATAATAATGGAGAACACAGAAATATTAATGAAATGACCATGGAAGTACAACTTTAAACTTTACAAGTTAACGCAAACGTGATGCTAACGCTCCATAGGCTGATGAAGTTGACACTGGTTAGCTTAAACAGTGCAGGTTTATCATCCATGGACAGCATGTTGATGACACCTCCCTCTTCCCCACCTTTATCACATTTATGGGTCGGCATATTTAATCCTCGTGCAGGGGACTGTGAGGGTGTGTGAATGTGGGGCCCACAAAACAGTTGCGCTTACTGTAGGGTAGTGGTTTCCAAACTGGGGGGGTCCAGCCAGGCTAAAATGTATAGTTTTTGCACTTCTAACAAAAACTGGGCATATTCTTTAAAATACGATTGAACAAATGATGATGACTCAACAAAAGGCATTGCCCCCCTCCCAAATGCAGTGCATTTTTCCATGTGTCTCATTGTAAATGTTTGGGTGCATGTGGTAGTGGGGGTGGGCTGGAGGGGGCTTGACATTATAATTGCCAATAGCAGCGGCCCTGACAGTTAACCGGAGTTAATAAGAGAAGGCTGGTCAGTCTCACCGAGCGGCACCCTGGCAGGGACGGCCCTGCGGTCGATCCAGAAGGACACCCAGGACAGCATGACCATCAGAGTGGCCGGGAAGTACGTCTGCAGCAGGAAAAAGAAGATGTGACGACGCAGTGTGAAGTTGATGTACAGACGGTTGTACCAGCCTGCAGAGGAAAAGGAGAATGAAGCTTTGTGGTGGTCAGGTCCGAACAAAGAGAGCTGTTCACCGTCCTGGACTACCTGTACTGCTGTAGAAGGCCAGCCTGGTGGTGGTATGAAACTCCTGAATGAGGAACTGGGAGAGGGAAATCCTTTCATCCGTGCTTAATGACCTGTTGCCTTTCTTCCAGTACAGCATCAAGTCATCGTCTGTGTACGCATCTGGAGGAGCAAAACCGGGTTTGGAAAACAGTTTTAGGAACATAAATTCAAACCGTATTTAATATCACAACAGATATTATCGGCCTATATCAGCATAAAAATGTGATAATGTAAAATATCAGTTTTTTTCGATTTTAACGTGACAAGAGGATCTCGTGAGTTTATGTTCCATCAGCAGCAGTCCAGCAAGAAAAGTTACTGTCATTAGAAGAATTTCATATCCCAGCAATTCTTTTAGTCGTGTCAAAGGACTAAGAGTGCAAATTAGCTTTAATATAATCCTGCATATTTACATTTTTCTGTACATTAATTTGCACTGTCCCTTTTCAATGTGACTACGGTGCAGCTGCTGCTGCTACAGACTGACTTGCTTTGAAGCTGCTTATAATACAGCAGGTACGGAAAGTATTCAGGCCCCTTTAAACTTTTCACTCTTTGTTTCATTGCAGCCATTTGCCAAAATCAAAAAAGTTCATTTTATTTCTCATTAATGTCACTCAGCACCCCATCTTAAGAGCAAAAAACAGAAATGTAGACATTTTCGCAAATTCATTAAAAAAAGAAAAACTGAAATATCACATGGTCATAAGTATTGAGTACTTTGCTCAGTACTGAGTAGAAGTACTTCTGAGCTGGTACAGCCATGATTCTTCTTGGGAATGATGCAACAAGTGTTCCACACCTGGATTTGGGATCTTCTGCGTTCTTCTTGCAGATCCTCTCCAGTTCTGTCAGGTTGGATGGTGAACGGTGGTGTTCAGCCATTTTCAGGTCTCTCCAGAGATGCTCAGTTGGGTTTAAGTCAGGGTTCTGGCTGGACCGGTCCAGAATGGTCCTAGAGTTGTTCTGAAGCCACTCCTTTGTTATTTCCGCTGTGTGCTGAGGGTAGGGATGGGCACCGTTCACATTTGAAACGATACGGTACCAACTTCCTGTACTGGTACCAAACGGTAGCAGTTTTTGGTGCTTTTGTGTGTGTTTATATGGCAATAACGGATTTATTTCTCATTCTCAACATAGAATTTTTAACTAATATATTAAAGCAAAATCCATCTGTTTTTATTCTACATGGTGTCGGAGCCTCTGGTAAACAGAGGATAACTTGATGGCAAGGCTAGTTTATTGTATAGCACATATACAGGACAATTCAAAGTGATTTACATGAGATATAAGCATTACAGCGGGGTGCAAAAGGGGAAAAAATTAAGAACAAAAAAGTAGAGGTATGATTTGAAATGAAAAACATTAAAAACATCTAAGATTGAAAAGAGAGAATATAGAGCAGATTTTAACTTTTGAATAAAATCTATGTAAATGCAGCTGAGAACAGGTGGGTCTTTAACCTGGATTTAAATAAGTGTTTCAGCTGATCTGAGACTTTCTGGGATTTTGTTCCAGACAAAACAATTTAATGAGAAAAAGATGGTTTTCTGACACTAAACTGATTCTGTCGCTGCATTTTGCGCAGATAGGATGGAGGCTGTGAGCCTGCGGCTGCAATGATCAAGCCCAGTTTCCTAACTTGGTGCAGACAGTTTTTGCCGTGCTGGATTTAGCAGACAAGCTTCTTCAGAGAGACGCAGACTCCATGACAGATGTGGCTGGTGCACTCGCGTGCGGAAACTCTGCTGTGATGAAGTTTAATAAGATGTGGAATGCGAAGGAGAGAGAGAGAGAGGTGACCTGCACGTCGGCCACCGAACTGGTTTACCATGTCAGTTGATGGCAAACTCAGTAAGTATTTACATCATACTGAGTTCTTGAACAGCAGTTTGTGAACCCTGCTGGTTGTTATCTGCCCCCCGATTAGACCTTTCAGCCGCTGAGGCGCTGACTTGTCCTTCTTCTTTCTGCTGGCTGCAAACGAAGCGTCGGGAACTGAGTTTTTGGAAGAATTTTGTGTTTAATCGGCTGCTTCCTCAGATTAGATGTGTTTCCGCTGCTTGTCTTACACTTTGCATCTCAAATATCGTGGCGAGCTTGATGCTTTAGAGAAGTGAAGCCAGAAAAGCTTCAATCAGCTGCTGGTTCTGACTGAACACCTGGGCGCTGCTGCTGATGTTACGCGTGCAATGCGACGCTCACGTGCAGCATAGAAATCACCAACTCTTCCACTCCGTCACAGTAAAAAGGATGCATTTAGGTACCGAAACATGGTACCGTTTGATTTTACGGGAATCAGTTCTTGGGTAGGTTCCAATAAAAGTACCGAATTCGGTACCCATCCCTAGCTGAGGGTCATTGTCTTGTTGGAAGGTGAACCTTCGGTCCAGTCTGAGCTCCTGAACTCTGGAAGAGCTTTTTTTTCCAGGATCTCTGTACTTGGCCGCATTCATCTTTCCTTCAACTGCAACCAGTCGTCCTGTCCCTGCAGCTGAAAAACACCCCCATAGCATGATGCTGCCACCACCATGTTTCACTGTTGGGATGGTATTGGGCAGGTGATGAGCAGTGCCTGGTTTTCTCCACACATACCGTTTAGAATTAACTCCAAAAAGTTCAATCTTGGTCTCATCAGACCAGAGAATCTTATTTCTCACAGTTTGGGAGTCCTTCATGTGTTTTTGGTAAACTATGCAGGCTTTCATATGTCTGCACTGACTCTGCCATAAAGCCCCGACTGGTGGAGGCTGCAGTGATAGTTGACTTTGTGGAACTTTCTCCATCTCCCTACTGCATCTCTGGAGCTCAGCCACAGTGATCTTTGGCTTCTTCTTTACTCTCTCACCAAGGCTCTTCTCCCACCATTGCTCAGTTTGGCTGGACGGCCGGGTCTAGGAAGAGTTCTGGTCGTCCCAAACTTCTTCCATGTAAGGACTATGGAGGCCACCGTGCTCTTAGGAACCTTTAGTGCTGCAGAAATTCGTTTGTAACCTCATGATCCTCATTTGCTCTGACATGCACTGTGAGCTGTAAGCTCTTATATAGACAGGTGTGTGTCTTTCCTAATCAAGTCCAATCAGTTTAATGAAACACAGCTGGACTCCAATGAAGGAGTAGAACCATCTCAAGGAGGATCAGAAGAAATGGACAGCATATGAGTTAAATATGAGTTTCACTGCAAAGGCTCTGAATACTTTTGACCATGTGATATTTCAGTTTTTCTTTTTTTAATGAATTTGCAAAAATTTCTACATTTCTGTCTTTTTCAGTCCAGATGGGGTGCTGAGTATACAGAAAATGGCTGCAATGAAACAAAGAGTGAAAACTTTAAAGGGGTCTAAATACTTTCTGTACCCACGGTATGTCTGCTTTTAAGTTGTTGGTTAAGTTACCAAGTCGTCAGAAACATTAGAATTAGCCACATGTTGGCTAATACCTGCTAATATCTGATATCTGGCAGCCAGATGTCCAAAATAAACTTGCTATCTCTCAGAATATGAGAAATACAACCTCACAGTTGTCTGCATAGATTAGTATCGGTTGATATCGGACATCGAAATTAAGAGTTGCACAATATCGAATATCGGTTAAAAAAAAAAAAAAGCCAATATTGAACATCCCTAACAACAGATGATAAAAAAGTACCACCTGGTCTGTTAAAACCATGACAGAAGTAGAGAAACGATGACTTCAAAAGCCAGTTTAAACATTTTAAACAAGCTAATCTAAATCTGAAAAGAGTATAACTTCAGACTGAAGTGATTTATAGTGTAAATGAAAGCAGCATCAGTGCAGGGTTATCACATCAGTTACTCACAGCTTTCGATCTCCAGAGAGCATGTCTGTGTATCCAGAGGAAATCGACTGAGATCCATGCTGCACATGGCTGTGACCGTCACCCTGTAATCACATGACAGAAGAAACCCATGTTAGGACCAATACCAAGGTTATAATAGTTTTTAATTCGTTTCAGTTTTTAATTTAGTTTTGACTTTTTGTTTTTCAATTTAATTAGTTTTAGTTAGTTTTTTGAGCAGGTTTGCTAGTTTTTGATTAGTTTTCATTTTTTTGAAAATGTTTAGTTTTTATTTGTTTCAGTGTTAATTTTAGTTTAGTCTCTTTTTTTTCAGTCACTTGGAGTAAATCGGTAGAGCAAAGTAAACAGATTAAATAGAAATAGATTTCATATCAACCCAAAAGGCTTATGTGTTGAATAAATTTACAAAGACTAAAACTAAGGATGTTTTTGCAATAATTTTAGTTAGTTTAGTTAGTTTTGTAAAGATATAATACAGTTTCAGTTAATTATTGTTTTTTAAAGAACTGTCATTTTCATTTCTATTCAGTTAACAAAAATGTTTTTTCAATTTTAGTTTTAGTTTTTTCGTTAGTTTTAGTTAACTAGAATAACCTGTGTTAGGATGAGGATACACCAGTCCAGGACAGCAGGAACATTAACAGAGAGGTTTCAGAACCAGACCGTCATCATGGAAACGGTACTTACAAACCAGAAGTGACCTACAACACCTTAATTATTATGGCAAAAAATTTTATTGGTAGATGTAGATTCATTAAAAATAACCCAGTGTTTTTGGTTTTCAATGAGATGATAAACTATAAAAAAAAAAACTGAAGTGTATCCAAACCACATAAGCTTCTAATATTTTTGACAATTTAAATATACTAATAGACCTCTGATTTTATTTTATTATTAATTTATCTTTTCCCCTTTCATTTATTATAATATTTTATTATGTGTATTATTTTGAATGTTGTCATATGAGTATCAGTGTTTTTCTTGGAATGTATTGCCAGAATTTGTTAAATAAAGTTGTTAAAAAAAAAAAAAAACCTTACAAACCAGAAGCCATTTTAAACTGGAAGTGGCTGTAAACATAAAACCTATCACAGTTCTCCTGCTATCACCATCAAGATACATTAAAGCTTTGATTTGGGACGATTTAATCGCTGTTAGACATTTATCACAAAATACTGAAAAATGTCTATGAGGACAGAACCACCACATCATAATATGAGAAGACATTTAATCTCCATTTGTTGATTGGATCCATAACATCCAACATTTATTCCTACTCTTAAACTTAAGAATAAAAGCTTTTTTATCAACTTTCTCAAGTCTCAGAGTCACTCCTCCTCCAGATATTTAAGACACTTCCAGATACGGCTTCGCAATATACATGATATCGCAATATGATATTTACATGAGAGAGATTTGATATTTACACATATCGTTATATTGCGGTATTAGTTGTGCAAATCTTTTTGCTTCATTTTTTTTCGTAATGACCCAGCTGCACCTAAACCGAGTACAAAGGGGTCATCTGATTATTTAATAAGGGAAAAAATATCAATACAGTGTCATATCGACACCCCCACTCAACTGTGGGAGGGGTGTTGTGCAAATTTTTATGGTTATGTTGTATAGTATATGTATACGTATAGTATATGTGTAGTTATGTGCTTGAGTGTGTGAAGGCTTGTTTTTATCTTAATATGCATCTGAAGGATGTTTTGGCTTTGACGACACACAGCTGATCAAACGGCATCGTAGGACAGAGCGGCTACAATTTATGCTATGGGATTAATAAGGGACATAATCTCACGAGTAACCATGCACAGCAGAACTTCATGCCGGGATTAAAAGCCATTAATGTTTTATATCTCATAATCGGAAATGGAACACCAAGTTTTTAACAAAATAACACCTGATAACATCAGTAAGAATGAAAATAACTGGTGGTCACGCGTCACTAAAGCGCAGCTGCATATGTTTTCCCGCGGCCACGCGTTATTAAATCACGGATAACCAAGTCGTGGCCGTGTGTTACAGTTTTGGTAAAACTTCTCCAAACGCTCCGATTCCTTGGACTACTTTACTCACACCTAGTACTACTTTACTCATTCCTAGTACTACTTTACTCACTCCTTGTACTACTTTACTCATTCCTAGTACTACTTTACTCACTCCTTGTACTACTTTACTCATTACTAGTACTACTTTACTCATTCCTTGGACTACTTTACTTATTAGTACTACTTTACTCATTCCTAGTACTACTTTACTCACTCCTAGTACTACTTTACTCATTCCTAGTACTACTTTACTCACTCCTTGTACTACTTTACTCATTACTAGTACTACTTTACTCATTCCTTGGACTACTTTACTCAGTCCTAGTACTACTTTACTCATTCCTTGGACTACTTTACTTATTAGTACTACTTTACTCATTCCTAGTACTACTTTACTCATTCCTAGTACTACTTTACTTATTAGTACTGCTTTACTCATTCCTTGGACTACTTTACTCATTCCTAGTACTACTTTACTCATTCCTAGTACCACTTTAGTCATTCCTTGGACTACTTTACTCACTCCTAGTACTACTTTACTCATTCCTAGTACCACTTTACTCATTCCTTGGACTACTTTACTCACTCCTAGTACTACTTTACTCATTCCTTGGACTACTTTACTTATTAGTACTACTTTACTCATTCCTTGGACTACTTTACTCACTCCTAGTACTACTTTACTCATTCCTAGTACCACTTTACTCATTCCTTGGACTACTTTACTCAGTCGTAGTACTACTTTACTCATTCCTTGGACTACTTTACTCATTCCTTGGACTACTTTACTCATTCCTAGTACTACTTCACTCATTCCTAGTACTACTTTACTCATTCCTTGGACTACTTTACTCAGTCCTAGTACTACTTTACTCATTCCTTGGACTACTTTACTCAGTCCTAGTACTACTTTACTCATTCCTAGGTGTACTGGGCTGCTATTTTCTGGTTTTCACTGAAAGTAATGTGGCTTTCTTTAGGAGGTGATAATATTTACATGTTTTACTGTGTTGGATGTGTATTTACTCTGACACAGTAATACCTTTCTTGATTCTGACACTTTTGTGATAATCTCACGTCTCAGTTTTCTGTAGAGACCAAGATTTTACCTGGTAGTTGTGGAGATATACTTCACGGTCATGCAGAAGATGTCATATAGAGGATGACTTTCAGCAACAGGAGTATATCGGTATGTAGCAGGCTGAGAAATACTGGCCTGTGATGAACGCTTAGCCCCCAGCACAGAATTACCCTCTCCATTCTCACAGACAAATACTTAGAGGAGCGATGGTTTCAGGCCAGATTTGGTCTCCAGCACAGAAACGTTAAATGAAAATACATAATCCCACTCACAGGATGAGAGGGGGCTATATGGTTCGCAGGCACAGTCAACAAACTGTTATCCTCACTCTCCAATCTGCCTTAGTCTGGAAAACGTCCAAGCATCAACTAGCCCAGGCCCAGTGCAGATTAAACCGGGCCATGTGATGTTCATGTCCAAACAGACTACAGTAAACATCCATCGCATCGTTGACCAGAGTTTCTGTCTCCTTTGGGAGTTCTTGCTTTAAGATTAGGCCTAAGCCACAGTCAGCGCTAACATTCAGATGTTTCACACCCAGCACCGAGCGCTGGTAAGTGGATTTGTGAGTTTGAGGATGATGAAGTCAGAATTCAAATTTAGACTGCAGGAAGTAAGGAGGTCGGTTCTACGCTTGGGTGGTCACATCAGAGGGCAGATGGCCAGCTGTTCCTCTGCCAGAGTGGATTACAGAGGCAGCCATCTTGGCTCAGAGACTCCCATTGCCGACCAAGATTACAAGGTTGTGTTCGTGTCAAGTAGCTTTTTTCTTACTCTTATTTCTTTTACTGATCTGGCTGCCCTTCTTAGCAGATTCTTAGCAGAGGCTGTATTCAGAAAATGACAATGTGACAGCTGGTACCAGTTTCCCTGCTGGGGCTTACTGTGTAAGTTACCCGCTTCACTAAATTATTTCTGTGAAATTCTGATGTTGGTGACACCAACAGTTTGAGTAAAGATATTTACAACTGGAGGGAAAAATGGCAGGTGTTATGAATATAAGTTATGATAGCTCAGGTCTCTTTCAGGCAATTTTAAGTAACATATTCTTTCCATTCATTATACCATGTATAATGTATATGTACTGTTTACAACCTCAGTTCCCCAAACGTTTCAAATCTCATCAACAGATTTTATCCCCAGTAGAACATTGGATGTTGAAAAATGAGGCATTTTACCATTTCATGGAAAACACGATTGTGAATCTGATGCAGCAAGACGTCTATAAAAAGCTGGAATAATAATAATAGGAGGAGACTTTAATATCTAACAGGCCAGTAACATAACTGGGTACAAAGGAGCATTTCAGAGTCTCTCAGATGGAAAGATGGACAGAGATTCACCAATCTGAGACAAACTGGCTCTAAAAGTAGTGGAACAAGTTCAGAAAAATGTTCCTCAGGTTTTGAAGATCACCCTGGAGTGTTGAAGTGTTACTACACGATGGTAAAAGTCACCCTGGAACTACTTTTTACAGACGTGTCGTTACACGATGGTAAAAGTCACCCTGGAACTACTTTTTACAGACGTGTCGTCACACGATGGTAAACGTCACCCTGGAACTACTTTTTACAGACGTGTTGCTACACGATGGTAAACATCACCCTGGATCTACTTTTTATAGACGTGTTCACAATCAGCTCGTATTTCCATCAAATGGTAGAAATGTCTCAGTTTTATCATCTGATAAGTTGTTTTTGTTTATAATGATGAGACTCTGGTTTTATTTACATTTTACACTGAGTTTCTGACATCAAATTCAAAATGAGGTCATACGATGGTCATTGGGGAGTGGGCGTTACGGGGGTGGGGGGGGGGGGGGGGTGGGGGGGACATACAGTGATGGGAAATGCAGAGCCCTAATGTCCCCTAGGGGATCATACAAGTATAACAAAAAAAAAACAAAAACGCACTGATGCCATTTGTGAGGGTGTAAGCAGCGCATCTTCTGCTGAGGAGATGATGACTGCACTGAGAAAGCTCAAAGATCCACCGTCACCACTGCTGACTGTAATTTACCAAGAAAGTGTTCAGACAGAAAATGACGCTCTCAAAACTGCCAACAAAGACAAAGACTTACCTGAGACTGTAGAGGACTTTACCATCGGGGTAAACCCGCAGCATGACGTTGTCCGTGGTTGTGTCATGTGTGAATGACTTCTTGGAGTGGACGAAAAACATGTCGGGGACCCATATTTTCTTCACCAGGCGGCCATCAAAGGTCATGCTCTGGTTAGTGTTGCTTCTGAAGGACAAACGTTCATCTTTCCAGTAGTGCCGCAAATACAGGGTCATGGTAAAGTCCTAAAAAAAGAAAAGAAATGTCTCTTCTTTGTTCCAACACTCTCTCAACATGCACAAATGCCCTCCAGCTCGTAACACATACCATATCAACCTCAGAAATTGCATCAAGGCTTTCAACTTGAACATCCACTCCAACTGGAACAGCAGGCCCTAAAAAAACAGAAGATGTAATTTGCAGACACATCTGCAATATGACAGAAGTGTGATAGAGATATTGCAGAAGTATGACATAAATAAGAAAGAGGTATTACAGAAATATTGCAGACATATGACACAGATATATATGATGCAGATATCATCGCAGAGCAGTGGTGTAGTGGTCCGTGTAGAAGTGGGAGAAGAAGAATCTTTTCAATTAAGATTTTTTTAAATAGACGACTCTCTTTAATTTACCCCCAAAAATCTATCAGTAGTATTTGCTCATTGTCACATAATTTCTGTTGCTCAGTCTCAGGGAGGGAGATTGTTGACAGAGCTGCAGGCTGACTGCTCTGGTGTACCCAGGGATCAAAGCAAAAAAAAAAAAAAAAGAAAGTTTGACTGAATATTTTTCCCAGGTCAGTTCATATTTTCCGTCCATCTATGCGCCCATCGCACCACGTTTAAAGAACGTCTATTTGGTTGCGTTCCAAAATTTTCAAGTCAAACAGTTAAATGCTGCATCCGCCCTTCGGTTCTCGTATGCAACATTTAGGTTGTAAGAAGACTTTACTTTTTTACGCTATTTAAATACCCAAGACTAACATTTTAAAAGAATAAGATGTGACCGTTTTTGTCAGTTTACTGTGAGGTAATTCAGTACTGTCCTGTGTCTTGTTACTGTGTGTTTTTAACACTATCAATAAAGTATCAATGAAGTATTCCTTTTTCCTTTCCATCTATCTAAAATGTTTTTGAACTATTTAACAGATTTTTAATTTTACTCAGTTTTTCTTACAAATAGTTACCATCTATACTGTAAATCTTTTCAATACAAGTCCTATTAATCTTCCAGCACCTAACAAATCAGAGGAAATAAGAGTAATTGTGCCAGCTGTGCCAGGATAGAGGCCTGGATATATCAGTGCTTCTGTAAATTTAGTTTTAGTTGCAGTGAAAACAAAAGTCAGCAGTGTGTACATCTAATGGATTATCAGCGTCGATCCTCATCAATTTGTCTTTAATATTTGTAGATCTTTGTAATAGTAACAGATATTACTGGTTATATAATAAAGCATGTTAACTTCCAGCATACACGATGAAACCAGATAGATCATAAGATCAGGAACTGAACAGTTCTGAAGACACCTTTTATAAAGAATCTGTGTTTACAGATGGGTTATTCAGCGTCAGTAATGTCAAAATTAAACATTGAATGTTAATGCTGCCTTCGTGTGGTACCGTATTTATGGTAAGTACCAAAGTCTGACATCAAAATTGCACTTGAACACCCACTCATGTCGTAATTTCCACTGGGAAACTGGGAAAAATTTATGATGCCTGAGCTGCCGAGATGAAGTAAACGTTGACCTTTCAACATGGCGGAGAGCAATGAAAATATCCTGAATGGGAAGCAATACATTCCGTTTAAAGTTTTCTGCTGCTGTTATGTGGCTAGTTTGTAGTCGGGCTAATTCTGTGACGTACAGAACTTTAATAACATCACCATTTAAACTTAGTTTTGTTTGTAAAAATATGGTTATTTTCTGGTTTACTTCCTCGGAGCAGATGCTAGCTAGCAGCTAGCCAGGTAGTCAGTTGAAGATAGCCTCCATTGTTAAACTTCATTACGACAACAAAACACTTGAACACAACGCACTGGTAATTTCCATTTAACAAGTGGAAAGGCTCATCTTTCCCATACCACATGAAGGCAGCATAAATCTCATTGAGCTTAGGAGAACACGCTAATGGCTGCTTCAGTATTTACAGGTTATCTTCAAACCAGCTACAACCTTGCTAGCATAATAGAAATGAGTACAGTTAGTAAGCTTCATCTGGGTTTATTTCATTTTTTCCTCGATCTTTAGTGACGCAACTGTAACTGTAATTAATATATAATATACACAATAAACTAAAACACACAAACTAGCTGCTAGAGGCTCCGCAGTGAGTTTGTGAGTGTCGGTGATGCTTCATGTCCGCGACGCTGAGGCCGTCAGCATAACTGATTACTGGGAGAGAAAACTTCAAACCGTAAAAACAAGTCGATGAAGTTTCATGGTCTTATGATGAAGGCAGGGTTTGTTTTCATCGTCAAGCCTGTTTTCGGTCTCGTGAATTCCAGATAAGATGTAGGAGGAGCAAGGAGGATCTCCACTACGCTGCAACGTTACTGTAGTACTTGCTCCTCTACTGCACAACCGAAGCGGGGAAAACGTAGAGCGGTGACAGCAGACCTCAACAGTACATCATTTAATGGCAACATTAATAAGCAGCGATTAATTAATCATTAAAACATTAATAAGACACTCATCAAAGCTGCTGTCTGACGATGTTACCAGCGGTCATTTCAGAGTTGGGGAAAAAAAAATAATCTACAGATAACAGCAGGCCTGCAGCTTCACTAATTACATAATTACACCCATGCAACCTTTCCTCAGTCTCAGGTGTTTTAGCCAAACTGGGACAGTAGGGATGGGAATATCGAAACCTTGGAGTCGATACTATGATACCAGCCAGACAAAATATTGGAATAGATACTTCTTTGAGTATCGCGATACCACTGTATAGATCCAAAACATGCAATTTGTTTCTACTTTTGAGAGTTTTAGGGTGAAATGATGAAAGCAGCCAGATTCTAGCTTCCGTATCACATGATGGTGGTAGCCTATCAGATTCTAGCTTCCGTACCACATGATGGTGGTAGCCTATCAGATTCTGTCATGATGATGGTGCTACCTGTAAGTGATGATGTTTTGTCTTTCATGTGGTTTAATACAGGTTACTTGTACATTATGTTTTGGTAAATTTGTAATATTACTATTACATTTTAGCTTCTTTTAACTTTTTCCACTTAATTAATTGGATCATTTTAGTTAGTATATATTATGGTGGTAGCCTGTCAGAAGATGTTCACATGATAGTGTGACAGAGATATCACAGACGTACTTGCAGAGGTATCACAGAAGTGTGACAGAGATATCACAGATAGTATGCAGATGGTGGTAGCCTATCAGATTCTAGCTTTTGCAGAGATATCACTGGAAGCTATTGCAGATTAGATATCACAGATGGGGTAGCCTTGCAGATGATAACACAAAAGTGTGACAGAGATATCACAGACGTATTGCAAAGATATCACAGATAGTATTGCAGAGATATCACAGATAGCCTATTGCAGAGATATCACAGAAGTATGATAGTGGAGCTATCAGATTCTAGCTTCCGTATCACATGAGGTGGTATCATCAGATTCTAGCTTCCGTATCGCAGATGGGAGCCTATCAGATTCTAGCTTAAGTATTGCAGAGGGATATCACAGAGGTATTGCAGTGATAACACAAAAGTGTGACAGAGATATCACAGACGTATTGCAAAGATATCACAGAAGTATTGCAGAGATATCACAGAAGCATTGCAGTAGATATCACAAAAGTGTGACAGAGATATCACAGACGTATTGCAGAGGTATCACAGAAGTATGACAGAGATATCACAGAAGTATGACAGAGATATCACAGAAGTATTGCAGAGATATCACAGAAGTGTGACAGAGATATCACAGAAGTATGCAGAGATATCACTGAAGTATTGCAGAGATATCACAGAGGTATTGCAGTAGATATCACAAAAGTGTGACAGAGATATCACAGACGTATTGCAAAGATATCACAGAAGTATTGCAGAGATATCACAGAAGTATTGCAGAGATATCACAGAAGTATTGTGGAGATATCACAGAAGTATGACAGAGATATCACAGGAGCATTGCAGAGATATCACAGAAGTATGACAGAGATATCACAGAAGTATTGCAGAGATATCACAGAAGTATGACAGAGATATCACAGAAGCATTGCAGAGATATCACAGAAGTGTGACAGAGATATCACAGAAGTATGACAGAGATATCACATAAGTGTGACAGAGATATCACAGAAGTATGACAGAGATATCACAGAAGTATGACAGAGATATCACATAAGTATTGCAGAGATATCACAAAAGTGTGACAGAGATATCACATAAGTATTGCAGAGATATCACAGAAGTGTGACAGAGATATCACAGAAGTATGACAGAGATATCACATAAGTATTGCAGAGATATCACATAAGTGTGACAGAGATATCACAGAAGTGTGACAGAGATATCACAGAAGTATGACAGAGATATCACATAAGTATTGCAGAGATATCACAAAAGTGTGACAGAGATATCACAGAAGTATTGCAGAGATATCACAGAAGTGTGACAGAGATATCACAGAAGTATTGCAGAGATATCACAGAAGTATGACAGAGATATCACAGAAGTATTGCAGAGAAATCACAAAAATGTGACGGAGATATCACAGAAGTATGCAGAGAAATCACAAAAGTATTGCAGAGATATCACAGAAGTATTGCAGAGATATTACAAAAATGTGACAGAGATATCACAGAAGTATGACAGAGATATCACAAAAATGTGACAGAGATATCACAGAAGTATGACAGAGATTTCACAGAAGTACTGCAGAGATATCACAGAAGTGTGACAGAGATATCACAGAAATATGAAAGTGATATCAAAGAAATTTGACATCGATATCACAGAAGTATTGCAGATATATCTCAGAAGTGTGACAGAGATATCACAGAAATTTGACATCGATATCACAGAAGTATTGCAGATATATCTCAGAAGTGTGACAGAGATATCACAGAAATTTGACATTGATATCACAGAAGTATGACAGAGATATCACAGAAATATGAAAGTGATATCACAGAAATTTGACATTGATATCACAGAAGTATTGCAGAGATATCACAGAAAAGATTGTGCATGTATCCCAGGTGTCTCATTTGAAACTGCTGGGATTATCCGTCTTTGCCAGGAGGTCGTGACTCCTTTTCATGCCAACTGTTTCGGTTCGAACTATGACTTCTGTTATCTTTTGTAAAATCCCCATGAAAGCTGCTGTCGGCAGGCCTCCCTGCAGACAGAGACCAGTGGAGTGGCTCCTCTAATCCCAGCCGACATCATGCTGAATGGGTCTCTTTTCTCTTTTCCCATGTGTGGATGCGATCTCTTCCTCTGAGATGCAGAAGCCTTATCATAAAGCTTTCTGTAAATTAACCTGAAAAACTAACTGGACAGAACAGGAAACGCTACTTATGAGGTGACTGCTGGTTCATCTTTGTGGTTCTGCAAGTTCATCGAGTTTCTTTGAATGCCTGGTATAATAAGGACCCAGCTTAAACTTCTGCCTGTGCTGCCACCTAGTGATACCTGCATGCTTTCACTCCCCTCACTAACACATACCCAGCTGTCAGTAAACACTTGCATGTGTTGATAATTAACAAATGCAGTTAGATGAATGACAGCTTTTTGGATTCTGCAAAATTAGTCCATGTGTTTCTTGACTTTTTACCTCTTTTCCTTCTCTTTTGACAACTTAAACCCACTGAAAATGGAAAGGGTAGAGAAGGCACCAAAATGGGTAGAGAAAATGATCAAAGAGCCTCTGTTGTCCTATACTGATTAATCAATGAAAATTGATGTCTCATCAACAACATTTAAGTTGTTAGTAAATATTTCTGTCCATTTTAATCTTTTAACTCCTGACCAATGGACACAAAATTCAAATTTCTTGGATGTCTTTGAACCCGCAGGTCCAAGCAAATAGATATCACTAGATACCCCCTCCGACGCTGCTGGCCATTGGAGCGATATGTCAGCTCGGCCGCCATCTTAGGCAGGGGAAACCGCATCTCCTCGTTCAATGTAGGCTGAGCTCAATCTCAGATTACTCCATAACTGATTCAATTTTCAACCGATTTTCCAGTCGTTTGGTTTATTATAGATATCTGACATTTATGACAAAGCATAGATTATTTCATTTACGTACAGACATAGTTAGACACACAGACACATGCATACATAGTGATTTTATAGCCTGTTACACCAGCCTGACCAGCGCCATGTATGAGACACACTGTGTCTCATACATGGCGCTGGTCTGGCTGGTGTAACAGGCTATTGATTTTATGATTATCTATACTATTTTTACATTATTTGTAAAAAAAAAAAAATCCCGATCCCGATCTCTCTCTCTCTCTCTCAGTCTGTATATGTATATATGTGTGTGTATGTATATATATATATATATATATATATATATATATATATATATATATATATATATATATATATATATATATATATATATATATATATATATATATATATATATATATATATATATATATATATATATATATATATATATATATATATATATATATATATATATATATATATATATATATATATATATATATATATATATATATATATATATATATATATATACATATATATATATATATATATATATATATATATATATATATATATATATATATATATATATATATATATATATATATATATATATATATATATATATATATATATATATGGTAGTGGAGCACAATTATAATTAGGGATGCACGATATTTGAATTTTGGACGATATCTGATATGCCAATATCTTAAAACTCATGTGGCCAATAACCGATATCAACACTGATATTAAAGCTGAAAAAAAGCATTCATTGCAAATAGAACTTTTGTTATCCGTTTCCGACACTTTGAAAAATGGGGGTGGGAAAAAATATCGATACTCTGGATTATCGTGATATGATTTGATATGCCAATATCAAATCGATATTTAAAAACACAGTATCGGTCTAATTTACTTACAAAATCTAATGAGATTTTATCGGTCTATTACAAAATCTCACGATATTTTGAGAATTTTCACAAGATAAAAGAATGATGAACTATCACAATATTTCATTCGTAAAATAGATTGATACCGTGTTTTTGAATGTCAATATGATAAGAGCATATGGAAATATCGCAAAATTTTGTGAATGCTTGCGAGATTTTGTAACAGAATGATACAATATAGCAGGATTTCGTTACTAAAATCAATCGATACCACATTTTTAAATGTCAATATGATATCAGTGTATGAAATTGATATTTCAGTGTATTGATATTTATTCCCACCCCTAGTCTTTAGAAGTTTTAAAGTATATGAAAAGTTTTTTTTTTTCTTTAGAAACGGGGGGCTGATCGGTTAAATATCGGTTAAATATTGGTTAAATATCGGTGGGGTGGCCAATGTCCGATACTCAGTTTTAAGGCCGATAAAGGCCGATACCGATAGCAGCTCAGGAAGTGTTTGAACACCGCCTGCTTCACAACTTTAGAAACACCCTGACGACCATCTTCACTGACCACCACCACATTACAACCCCTGATTCCCCCAGCCTAACCAGGGTAGCACCACACTGTGGGAAACACTACTAACCACCACAACTGATTACCTAAACCTAACCCTCACCAAAACCTAAATGTAACATAAACTCTAAAACAAATCACCCTCAAAAATGTTTTTTTCTACACTTTTTAGTGAGGACTGGCTGAAATGTTCTCACTTAAGGTGCATTCAGACAGAGAGGTTAGGAACACAGTTCTGCAGATTCTACTGCCACACTTTGCAGCTTTCTTTGGGTCATTAAATCAATATAAAAATAATTGCTTTTGGACATTTCAAAATAGTTATTTATTCAGTACCATTGTGATCAATTTAATAATGAATCAGTACACTCCTATTGTAATAGTTTAAATAGTTCTACCAATCACCAAATGTATTTCAGTTCCTATGGAACCCTGAAAAGACCCTGCATCGCAGTAGGAGCTAGAAAGGTTCTAGGAACTGAGGGCTGAGGTCACTAGTTCCTATATGTCCGAATGCGCACAAAAATGGCCTGGTTCCTGAAAAGGTTATAGGAACTCCAAAAGCACAGCAAAAACTCAAATCTTAGCAAATATATTTTCTCATTTCCAGACCAAATAACTCATTACACTCAAAATAAGACAAAATTTCTTCAAGAGAAACATTTCAGTGAGATATAAGATCTTGTTGTAAGGTACGGAAGCGCATTGCATTCACCTGAAAAAAAATAAAATTGGTCTGTTTTCTAAATTAACGAGATAATTTTTTACAAAAATAAATGAAAAAACATTCTGTTTTTCTGAATTAACGAGATAATTTTTACAAAAATAAATAAAAACGTTGTGTTTTTCTGAATTAATGAGATAATTTCAAACAAATAAACAAAAACGTTCTGTTTTTCTAAAATAACGAGATGAAAGTGAAGCACAAGAGTACCGTCCGAATGGGCTTTACGCCTGAACAAGCACATAGTCCGCAGGTGTCTACGCAAAGTTGACAAACTAATAGTAATTGCATCAACATAACTAAGAGACAGGAGAATTTCCCAGTGTCTCAATCCCAAGAGAAAGTAAAAGTTAATTAAACTCAACAAACGGGACATGTTGTAGCCTCTCTGAAGGAAACAAAAGAGTCTCTTGCTGGTTCGAACGGTCACAGAACATCCACTTTGAAGTCATAGCAGTTTTATCTCGTTAATTCAGAAAAACTGAATGTTTTTATTTATTTGTTTGCTTTAAATTATCTCGTTAATTCAGAAAAACAGAACGTTTTTATTTATTTTTGTAAAAATGATCTTGTTAATTCAGAAAAACAGAACGTTTTTGTTTACTTTTGTAAAAATTATCTCATTAATTCAGAAAAAAAAGACCAATTTTATTTTTTTCAGGTGAATGCAATACGCTTCCGTACAGATTTGTTTATTTCAAGCAAAAAAAATCTTGATCACTCTAAAAGTAAGTTAAAAATTTTTTTAACTTACATAACTTTTTTTTAACTTATATAACAAGCAAAAATATCTGCCAGTGGGACAATCAAAATTTTCTTGATAAGATTTCTTGAAATAAGATGCATTGCCTTAAAACAAGTTCCTATATCTCACTGAAATGTTTCTCTTTAGGTCATTTTATCTTATTTTAAGTGTGATGAGATATTTTGACCAGAAATGAGAAAAATATACTTGGTAAGATTTGAGTTTTTGCAGCGCACGTTTGGTTACCCGGGGAGATGATAAACAGTTCTCACGTGTTTCACATTTCGTGATTAAAGTGAAGTGAAAGAAGAAGAGCTGACACACGGACATGTTTTACATATGACGAAATGACAGGACACAAAACGTTGAGTAAACTGTGCGGAGCGACTGTTACCAGCAGAAACAACCAACCTGAAGCCACAGCTGCAGACCATCATCCTGAAATCCATGCAAAGGTAACCAAGCCAACACTACGTTGTAATTTTGTTGTGCTTTTGCAAAGTTAGTTGTTTTCAAAGGAAGAATATTCTCATTATTCTGATTATGATGATAAAAAAAAAAGACCTGAAACGTGTTATGAAATGAAGTAGGTGTTGTGAGGAGGAAAGAAAACAAACGTTTTAAATTAACAATGCTTGTTATTCTGTGGACCCCTGAGCAAGGTCCTTAACCCCCACCAACTGCTCCCCAGGCGCTGTTATTAGCAGCCCACTGCTCTCAGGTTCAACCTGAGATGGTTAAATGCAGAGAACGAACTTCCTAATTGGGATTAATACAGTATATCTTTATCTTTTTCTTTTATTCTACGGCGCCAGACTGTTGTTTTATTGAATTTATTCACGCATTCAGTGTTCATGCGTGCATTCATGTATGCATGTAGGTATAAACATACTTTCATGTGTGTATGTGTGCATGTATCTATAACACTATTTACAGACATCAGATCCAGTCAGATCCCTGAGCTGGAAATATCAAGTTTGGTTGAGATGATATTGTTCAGGAAAAAGAGACGTTTCCAACGATACCAAACATGACGGGGTTCGGATGAGCACCACGGTGCTGCGCTCCGTTAAAAAACACCAACTGTAGCTGCATTTTGAGGGGATTTGGGTGCATCAGACAAAGTATCATGAAATAAACTCCTAAAATGTTTATTTTTTTATGTTTTTTGGTTGTTTTTTTTACCCCTAGTTTGAAAGAAAACATGTTGAGGGAGGGAAAAAAAACAAAAATCTCAAAAATTGACAAAAAACTGTTTTTTTACCTGTAGTGCCTCCCCTTAAATAAAACAACAGTCAGTCTGGCGCCTTAGAATAACAGGCATTGTTCATTTAAAAAGTTTTTTTCCTTCCTTATTACTTTCTTTCCTCGAAAACTAAATCAAAATTTGCTGCCAAAATTAACACTGCTTTAGGTGATTTAATCTTATTTTGAGTGTGATGAGATATTTTGACTAGAAATGAGAAAAATATACTTGGTAAGATTTGAGTTTTTGCAGTGCTCTGAAGACTGGACTGTAGTTCACTGCCAGCTGTTTGTTTTGCAGATCTTAAATTCTCCTTTATGTATTCAGAGAGCACTTTTCACTCAGACTCAGTGCAGCTTAGCTTTCTGCCGTTTACGTAGTGAAGGCTTTCCAAGAACTCCACCAGATTTTGAAGTTCTGTAGGAAATATATGTGTGAGGGTTTAAATGCAGAGTAATTCAGGGTTTGAGACCTGCTCACGCGGCAGATTAAGTGAGAAGTTATTGAAACCTAAAGCTACTGACTCTGACTGCTCTGTAATTAATCATTGGCCCGCAGCAGTATGGCTCAGACATAATCCTCTTCTCTTATGTCATCTCTGCAAGCCTGGGCTGGACAGTCAACACAGTATTTAAACCAGTGTATGAACTGAATGGTGTGTGTTGGGATTTACGCTGAAGTCTTGAGGAATGTTTAATGTAGCTCATGCACGTATGGGAGAGATTACAGTCTTGGCTGACAGCGCTCCATTAAGTTAGAAAGGATGAACGTCCCTACCTCCAAATCCAGGTCGCATTGTGAAGTCATGGTCGTCTATCCTCAGTAGCTGCTCTGACTTCGGGCCCCGTGCTTTAGTTATGTCCGGACTTCGCTTGAACATGGGGCTGGTAGAAAGCAACAAGCCGAGAGTTAATTTCTGGACTCGTACATGAGAACTTACGAGTCTTTTCTGAATGTTTTCCATCAGGACAGTGGGGTCCTGCAGCAGGGGTCCTGTCGGACCTTTCCGCAGAATGGAGAATCAAGGTGTCATAGCATTAACTTGTGTTACGACACCATATTTACAGGTGCATTACACCCACCTGGACATATATAAACACCAGTCATAGAAAAGGTAGAAAATTCCTTAAAAGCCAGTTAATTTGAGCCTCTATTGAACCTCTTAATGCCTAAATTTATCCACCATATTTAAAAAAAAAAAAAAAGAAACTAAATGAATGCAGGGGAAAAAAATCAGGAAAAAAATAACAAAAATAAAAATACTGGAACAAAATTATCAAACAAATTTAGAACAATGGATAAAGATAAATAATAGATAAGTAATATAGAAATAAACACATAGATTCAAGTGAATAAAAGCAAATACAGGTAATTTTATTTGATGGGGGGGGAAAAAAAAAGAAGAAAAGTCTATCAAAAGGGGGAGGGGGGGGGAGGGAGGTAGAGAAATAAAGAATCAGGAGGACACAGGATAAAAGGGAAAGGGGAAAGGAAAGAGGAAAAAACAAAAGAGAAGGGGGAAGATTATTTAAGGAGGGAGAAAAATAAAATTGAAAAATAATTATAAAAGTGGGAGAAAAGGAAGGCTTTAAAGAAGGGGGGAGGAAAAATAGACGGGGAAGAAGAAGAAAAAAAAAGGAGAAGAGAGAGGGGGTTGGGGGGGGAGACTGGGGGCGGGGGGGGAAGTAAAAGAAAGGCCAAAAAGGAAGAAGAGAAGGGGGGAATTCCAACCAAAAAAAGGAGAGAAGAAACAGAAGAGATAAGGGGGGAGGCGGCAAGAAGGGGAGGAGGGAGAGAGAAAGGAATCACAGGAAAGAAAACATAAAGAAAAAAAAAAACTAACTAATTATTTAAAAAAAAAAAAAAAAAAAAAAAAAAGGAGCTTACAATCGATTTCCCTTCGGGAGATGTATTTTCCATTAAAATGGAAAAACAGCTATAAGAAATAAAAATAAAGGCCAGAAGAGGTCTGATGCATGCGACAGCATACCAGTCCATATAAATGATTGTGTGTGTTCTTCATTGTGTTCAACCAGCTCTCCTTTTATTTACCCTCATTCATCATTCAGGAACTGAAAGAGCTCATTTCTGCTGGAATCTGCACTGTTAAAGTTGCCTTTACTTAAATTAGGATTAAAAAAAAACTCGAACTGGAATGATTAAATGAACTGCATCAGTCTGTGAACTTGATGTGATAAATCTATCCTTCATAAAATCTTTATTTTATCTCAAATATATGATGATTTATCGGGTTACAAAATAAATGTCACTAAATCAGACGCTCTGCCTCTGGGAGGGTTACGCAGTGCATGTCCCGCTTTGTCTTGCCCATTCAAGTGGTCTCCACACGGCCTCACTTATCTGGGAATTGTGATAACTCCATCACTTCATCAGTTGTATGAAGTTCATTTTACACCTCTATTAAAGCGAACATATGGAGACCTTGAAAGGTGGGCCGCTTTACCACTGTCTATGATGGGGAGGGTCTCATTACTCGGGGCGCATTCACAAAGCTTTTTTGATTCGAATCAGAGTCCGTTTGCTTGGAAAGTCGGCTTCGTTTGGGGGAGTTGTGAATGCGCAAACGGACTCTGATCCGGAACAAACAAGCGAACTCAGTCCGTCTACAAACGCAGGTCTCGGTCCATTTCAAGTGGACCATATACGGGAAGTGGACTACAAACTGCATTGGCT
This sequence comes from Atherinomorus stipes, assembly GCA_023101725.1. Taxonomy (NCBI): domain Eukaryota; kingdom Metazoa; phylum Chordata; class Actinopteri; order Atheriniformes; family Atherinidae; genus Atherinomorus; species Atherinomorus stipes. Next base: position 42,293 of record JALJCO010003674.1, read on the forward strand.
TTGCAGGTAAAACGTTGGGCAACGTCGGTAAACGCGACGACAACAAATACACGTGTGGGACTGCAGCACGTCTAAAGATGGCTCGTGGTCAGACGTGGAATTACGAGGAAGTAAAAGCTTTAATCGATATTTGGTCTGATGAAAGTATATCTCAGCTCCCAATAATGTTTTGTGGAGGAAACGGAAGTTGTGAGCACCTTCTTGTTTGTTGTACATCTTGTCCTCACCTACGGTGAAACTGAATGCAGCACCACCTGAGATTAGGAACATTATTCAAAAGGTTTGGCCTGTTTGGCTATGATGCAATGCGGACTATGCTTTCTGAATGCGCCCAAAATGAACACCTTACCTAAATTTCTCTATATTTTTCAAATACTTCCTATCTTGTTCCCCAAAAAAGACTTATGAAACCACAAAAAAAAGGGTGGCCTGTCTGTACCTGATATAAGGCTCTTCCAATTGGCTGCACAGCTGCGGTACATTGCTGAATGGATCAATGACAGCAGATCCGTGTGGCTTGACCTAGACTCCTCACAGGTTAACCAATCCCTTTGGGGTCTGCTCTTTACTCTTGACCCCAAAAAAGGCAAAACCTCCCATTGGTGATAGGGCTGGGCGATATATCGATATGAAAAATATATCGATATATTTTTAAATGGGATATGGAATTGGACCATATCGCCCATATCGAGATATGGAGTTCAATGTGTGTTTGTTTTGTCTTTGTATATAAATGCTAACCTTACTAGGGTTTGTTACATTTAATTCTGTGTAATGTTCCTTACTTGCATCTGTGAGTATTATTATATACAGTATTATACAGTATTTCTGTTTACATTTTCTCATTTTTTGAACAGCTGAGCATTATTTCATCCAGTCGGTTTAAATTAAACTACTTGTAATGTCATATTTGGCTCTGAATGTAACAAAATATTTGCTTTCACTTTGCAATAAAAATATTGGGATATATATCGTATATCGATAATCAGCATAAATATATCGAGATATGACTTTTGGTCCATATCGCCCAGCCCTAATTGGTGATAATATGATTATAAACACAACTATTAAAGCCAGGCAGGGCATGAAAAAACTGGAAGGAAGGAATGAACAACTGTCCTCCCTGGCACCAATATGGGGCAACTTAGACTTTCTCCCCGGAACTATGGACAGGAGCTTTGAGCTGTGGAACAGTAAAGTATCCACTATTGGTCATTTGCATCAGAAGGGAACTTTACTTTCATATGATCAGGTACGTGAAAAGTATTGTGTTCCACAGAATGAGTTCTTCAGGTTTCTTCAAATACGGAGTTTCCTGAACAACTATGGGGACTCTGTCAGCCAGCTTCCTGCTCTGGAACATATTCTGTCTGTTGGAAAAGGGAAAGGCATTCTGGGCCTTGGCTATAAAGCACTTTTGAACTGTGAAAGAGGGACACCTGCATTTACTCCCAGAGAGTGGAACACTGATCTGAATATGGTTACTGATGAGGAAACCTGGACACAAATATGGGAAATGGCAAATAAAATCTCAGTGTGTAATAGAATTAAAGACACTCAATTTAGATTACATCGTCTACAGATTTCCCCCCAGCTTAGGCATAAAATGGATCACAACAGGACTGAACTGTGTACAAAGTGTAATGTTGAGATTGGAAACTTCATTCATTGTGTTTGGGCATGTAAATATACTGATAAATACTTGGAAAATGTAACTGACAGACTTAGTCTAATCCTTGACATCAAGCTTAAAAAAATCCCCTATGTCTCTATTGTTTGGTCTGCCAGATGAGCAACTTAAAGATGCTCATTCTAAAAGTTTCTGTGCAAGAAGAAATATACTAGAAATACACTGAAATGGATAGATTGCAAACCTCCAACAATAGCTGGTTGGCATAAGATTATTTTTGATATGATACTATGGAATACTTGACATATAGGTCTAGATGCAAGACTAAGATCTTCTATAAAATTTGGTCAATATTCCTAAATTACATAGGTCCTAGGCTGGCAACCATTGTTTTGAAGGGCCTGGGAGACTGCAGCCAGGGAATCATATAAAGTCCTCACTGATGCTGTTTTAGATCCAGACGCCAAACCTGATATTGAAGTGCACAGGAATCCAGAATGTGGCTGTTGTCTCTGATATGAGCGAAATCCTCCCTCCTTCTTTCTTTATTCATTGTATACACACAGTGTTGATGTCTTAATGCCCCCCCCCCCCTTACCTTTTCCCCCTTTTTTTCTTTTCTCTCTTTTTTGTATGTATTGGTTTAAGTGTCATTTGTGTACATACGGATAAGATTGTTCTGTACGAAGGAAAGATTGTCATTTCATCCTCTATAATTTCCATGTCTGACACCACTTAGTATGATGGCTAGCCGTATGTTCAAAGTTTAATAAAAACTATTGTTAAAAAAAATACATGATGATTTAAAGTCCACCGTCCTTGAAGAAACTGATGAACTCTCATTTGTTGTTTTAACTATCTCGATTTGAGAGTAATATACTTGACAAGACATATGTAAGATTAAGTTTAGAGAGAAAAATGTCTTTTATTTCTTACTTAGTGAGTGAATCTTAAAGTTGGATATCTTATTTGCATATTAAGGTACATTATCTCACCAAGACAATAGCCGTGTCTCAAACCGCACACTTGCCCAAGTGCACTGGAATTCAGTGCGTAGTGCGCACTGTGTACTTCATCTGTAGTGCACACTATTGTCGCTAAATGCTGACCCAAACAGAGCACTGCACTTACAGGAAGTGACAGACTAGCATTGCCCGCTAACGTGAGCTAACTCTACTGAGCTGGTATAACCGCAGCCTCAAACACACGACCAGATCATAACTGTCATCAGGGAGTGAACAGCTTGGTAGCATGCTACATATACATTGGTAATTATGTCTAAATAATTTCATAAATATTACTTAAATCAGTACAATACCGCCTCCGATGCAGCAGGGGTCGCCACCGCTTCATTCACCGCCATTATTCAGCTCTGAAAACAGTTTGACAGTGTTGCCAACTTAGCAACTTCGTCGCTATATTTAGCAACTTTTCAGACCCCTCTAGCGACTTATTTTCAAAAAAGCGACTAGCGACAAATCTAGCGACTTTTCCTGGTGTCCATGGAGACAGATGAAGGTTATGTCGCTCTCTGTCATTCATCAGGAGCTGCCTACCGTCAGCCCCTCCCCTCTCTGTTTCCCTGCAGTCACTCAGTTTACGCTGTCCTGGTGCAGCTGCAGCCCGCGGCCCGGCCCGTCCAAGCTGCTGTGAGATGACTCCTCCTCTTCCAGACAACAAATGAATTGCGCCTGCGCGAAGCTGCCTCCTGCCGCCAGATTGTTTAAATTTAAAAATGAAAAAAAAGGTCTCAATTTAAAACCTGCACTAAAATCACAGCTTTTTTCACTCAGTCTCAGTTGCTTTGCTTTACTTACATTGTTTACACTCATGCGTGTGCTTCTGCTTCTGAGCATCATCAGTCAGAGAGGAGACAACTCTGATCCAGGCTCAGAAGTACATACTTACTAGAAAGATACTTTCTTTTGTCCTGGTCTGAGGATGATAAGGTGCATTTTGGCTTTCCTATGGCATTATTTCATTTATTTATTTTTGCTACAACGTCCATATATACATATTATAGCCTATTATAACAGTTGCTGCTTGTTTCCCATAATGTATTGTGGCACACCTGGGTCTTCTTTGCACCAGTAGCCTTGTAAATTGGCAAAAGTTCACGTCAAACAAAGGCATGCCACTCAAAACTAGTATGTTGTTGTAAATAAAGGTGATGTAAAAAAAAAAAAAAAGAAAAGAAAAAGAGAAACGGGCATGGGCATCATAGACTGCCCGTCGCGGTGACGTCATTTAGCGACTTCTGGCGACTTTTTGGCCAGCCAATAGCGACTTCTCTTCCTGAGGAGTTGGCAACAGTGCAGTTTGAAAGTCCCGCCTCTTCCACTACGTCAGCAAGATGGCGTCCGTGTAGTGCGAGTAGTGTGCTTCCTTTTGCACTTCGTTTTTTATTTGGGCCTGGTACTTTCAGTGCACTGAATTTTCACTTAAAGGTGCCATGACATCAAATTTCACTTTTCTGGGGTTTTGGGTGTATAATATGATCTGTTGTGCTGATGAGGCCATGTGAATGTCCAGAGTGAGAATCAAAGTTCCTGTTTATGGTCTGTCAGCTTTGTCTCTCTGCTCAGAAACAGTTGAATCAGACAGCAGCCTATCATTCTACGTAGTTCCATCATTCTACGTAGTTCCATCATTCTACGTAATTTAATTGCTCCAATAAGAGCACACTATCAAGTAAACAGCGCCCCCCCCTCTCTTTCTCCTAACGGTTTATGCACCGTCCGCTCCCCCCTCCCCTCCCTGTCTGATTCAGCTTCGTGTATGGAGCTAGTAGTAACTTCTGTGCAGTCAGGTCTGGATTTTCAAACAAATGGATTTAAAAGCAAACTTCTGCAGCAACACTGAGGGGAGGGGGCCACAACCTTGTCATTACTTGTAAGTTTATTTATTTTCTAAATGCTGTCTTGTCTGAAAAACGTAGCTCATACTGTCTGAACTGCCCATGTTGCTAGCAGTTAGCCTTTAGCAAAGTCCGACCGCAGCTTGACCTAGATTCTCCAAATAAGGTTATAGCGAAATAAGGTGTAGCCAATCAAAATGAAGTCAACGTGGTCTCCGGGTAAAGCTCCATATCATCACCGGACCCAACTGTATTACTGAGGAAGTGAGGTCTGGTGTTTCAAAACAATACTCCGCTGTAAAAAATGCCGTTTTTTTCTTTGGAGTATTTACATATGCAGTAATGCCAACAACATAAACTAGTTTTTAACTGCTATGTCATCACTCCTTTAAATGACACCATGAACGCACTACACACTCAGAAAGAGTGTTTGAAGTGTTTGAAGTACTCAAGTGCGTGGTTTGAGGCACGGCCACTGTTTCAGGTCACTTTGTGACTTTTTACTCCCAATTTTAGCTGTAAAAACTTGCTTTCAGACCTCGTGTACCAGTTCATACACACAAGTTTCTTGTAAAAAGACAAAATATCCAAATGTTAGACAAGTGGAAACTTGCTCAAAACAAGCTTTGAAAAACTCATTTCAAGGTTCTTATTAAGTGATAAACACTTAAAACTAGTCTGGTAATGCTGGTTTTTAGTGTTGTTGCTTTCTCATTTTAAAGCAGAACTCAGTAACTTCAGCTCGGGGCTCCCCTAGTGGCATCCTTTCACTGTCGTGTTCAACCCCCCCTTACACCCCCACAGCACACAGACGGCTTCTCTACCCGTCTTTCTTCTATTTTGATACCTGGATATATATCTAAGCTTTTTCTAGCTTGTTGATGCTACTTTGCTGCGTTGGTAGCAGCACAGCATCTCCCTCTACTCAAAGCAAAGACCTGTCTCTTCTGAAACGGGACGTTTTACCCGCGATTTGCGGGTAAATATGCCGTGGATTATATTTTTCTCTGGTGTTGGCGAGTAGCAGGTAAGAATACAAACTTTTATTTACTTTTTGCGGATGTGACAAGTGATTATTGAGCCTGAAGCAGTGATGCTTCACCCGGCGCCCAGGCAGCGCAAGCTACGTGAATCACTCTGGTCCAGCAAAGAGTTGGTTATGAGAGCCAGGAGCCGTGTTTAGGGGGTGTGAAGCTAAAGAAATGTTTTCTTCGAATTAGCGCTGGTAGTCTGGTTCAGATCAGAGCTGGAAGCAGCTTGGTAGATAGGGGACCTGAGTACCGTACAGCGGTTTCTGTTGTCGCAAGTTCTGCTCGGGTCGGCGCAGGCAAAGTTGTTTTTAGCTGCTCGCAGGCCAGAGGCCCCGGCGGGAGGGGGGGGGCACATTGAATCGCTCCGTAAACACTTTGTTTAGCCCCACGGGGATTCCGAAAAGCATTTATTGAGGTAAAAAAGTTACAGAGTTTCCCCTTTAAGAGAAAAGACCTTAAAACAAGAACAACTAACCAGGATTTCAAGAACTGGGGTCTTTTGCACAAAACTAGGACTTTGTGATCCAGGATTTAAAGACACACAACGTAACTTTTAGACCTTAAAAATCTGCGTTTCTGACTCGTTTTGATGGCACACCAACATTCATTTTGCGCATTTTCGAGCCGTCACTGCCCAGAGGCGTCCCGGGGCTCAGAAACAGCACTATGTAAGATTCCCATCCGGGACGCAACTGTGACGTTGCAGCCGACTATTGGCTGCAGCACCGCGTCACTCACTAGCAACCGGATGTAAACCAGAGATCAACCCCGCGAGTGTTTTGAACGCAAATCATGTCGGATTCGGTAAGGGAACATTACAGGAGGAAGAGAGGAAAAGGAAGAGAGGAAGGGACAGAACAAGAGTCAAGATCAGACTGTCTTTTACTGGCTGGAGTGAATCACGGTGCAGGTATGATACAAGATGGTTGCTAGTTTAGTTGCCGATAGGGGGCGCGTCACTGAGAAAACTGCTAAAAGTTCCGTCGTGTGTCTTTAAAACTTAGCTCATTCAATCCACAACATGGCCATCCAGGCTTAGTTGGTTGCTCAAACTGTAAGCCAGGATAAGTAGACATGGATTGATCTGGCCAGGTGAAACCTATCTTGGATAAGTGCACGCTCCGGCTCCCTCATACAGACCCTCGCGATCAAGCACAGAGTCACTGATCTACCATGGCAACCAGATTAACACTTTCTCTCTGACAAAGCAGGAAATCCTCCTGGAAGCGCACGAGGCAGTGAAGGATGAAAAAAAAAGAAAGGAAACACCGCCGCTGTCATAAAACAACGAGAAAAAGCAGCAAAGTATTGCGGACCGCCTGAATGCGTAAGTATGGTGCGCAAATACACACTGGCCTTAATTTATCAAACGGGCGTAGAAATGAGCGCACATCTGATCGTAAAAAGGATCGTACGATTGAAACCACGTGTGATTTATTAAAACGTTCGTATCGGACCAATCTCATGGTACGAACAAAAGAGTCTTGATAAATACCACGGCTGAAATCCATCGTCATTTAAATGTCACGCCCACGGTTACTGCCTTAAACATGCATGATTATGAGGCTTCGCCCAGTGAGGTTGAACCGTGGAGATTAGAGGTGTTTGGCAGCTTAAAAACCGAAGTCGGAGACGTGCACAAAAACACTGCACGGAAGAGGATCAGTCAGCCTCGATGGTGTTGAACGACTGGTTGAGATATTAATAAAAGTCTCAATCAAGGCCTGGCTGACATGATTTATTCTTTTTATCAGATATTAGATTTAATAATAGCCCACATCCGATGGCAACGTCACAATTCTTTAGCCAATGGGTCAAGAAAAAGTGGTCCAATATGAAACTCGCCATTAAAAGCTGTTTCACCGGCCCCCACCTGCCATGAGTCCGACCGCTGCGCACTGACAGGTGGAGGCCCGTCGGATCCGAGCCTGACCCAGACAGGGACAGACGAAAAAGATGACTTGTGTTACCAAAGCTAAGGGATAGTCTACTGATTGAGCACTTGTAAGACTTTAAAGGTGCCATGACATCAAATTTCACTTTTCTGGGGTTTTGGGTGTATAATATGATCTGTTGTGCACTGATGAGGCCATGTGAATGTCCAGAGTGAGAATCAAAGTTCCTGTTTATGGTCTGTCAGCTTTGTCTCTCTGCTCAGAAACAGTTAAATCAGACAGCAGGCTATCATTCTACGTACTTCTATCATTCTACGTAATTTAATTGCTCCAATAAGAGCACACTATCAAGGAAACAGCGCCCCCCCCCCTCTCCTAACGGTCTATGCACCGTCCGCTACTCCCCTCCCTGTCTGATTCAGCTGCGTGTATGGAGCTAGTAGTAACTTCTGTGCAGTCAGGTCTGGGTTTTCAAACAAATGGATTTAAAAGCAAACTTCTGCAGCAACACTGAGGGAGGGGGCCACAACCTTGTCATTACCTGTAAGTTTATTTATTTTCTAAATGCTGTCTTGTCTGATAAACGTAGCTCACTGTCTGAAGTGCCCATGTTTGCTAGCAGTTAGCCTTTAGCAAAGTCCGACCGCAGCTTGACCTAGATTCTCCAAATAAGGTCATAGCCAAATAAGGTGTAGCCAATCAAAATGAAGTCAACGTGGTCTCCGGGTAAAGCTCCATATCATCACCGGACCCAACTGTATTACTGAGGAAGTGAGGTCTGGCGTTTCAAAACAATACTCCGCTGTAAAAAATGCCGTTTTTTTATTTGGAGTATTTACATATGCAGGAATGCCAACAACATAAACTAGTTTTTACTGCTATGTCATCACTCCTTTAAGGTATAGATTGCTTATAAGAAACATCAGATCAGCTCCGGTGTCCTCCGTGTAGCCCAGTCGGGACAGCAGAGCGGCTCCGCAGGCATCTGCTCCTCTGACTGCGCATCTAAACTCTCCATCAGCTGTCCGTGCGATGCCGTGCAGCACTGCACAGGACAGGATTGTGTTGCAGACTTTCTCCGAGTCTAAAGAAGCGTTTCATCCCGCTGCTCCGACACATCTCCACCTGCCTTCCTGCAGCCCGAATCAGTGATCCACTTTGACACGTGCACATGTGTGCATCCTGATGCCTACCTGCTCCTGCTCTGTGGCAGGTTTACCAGCGGGGTGAGGAGATGCACAAATAGTGCAAAGCACTTGTCTCCTAGAACTATATTTAATTATTTTAATAATTTGTTGAGATAAATGGAGGAATTAAATTCAGTTACAGCTATTTTTGTGATTTTGGGAAAACATTCTACATTACCTTTTTTCCTTTTTCTTTCTCTTTGCAAATGGGTTCATTCTTAGCGCTGGATATGTGAATACTTATTAAATGACAGTTTGTGGTTAGGTTAATTAATATTTTCATGTTCTGCTGTGCTGCAAACCCTCACTGACTCAAACTTGCGTACACGAACTCAGAGCTTGTCGTGAGAGTTGATCGTATCCTACGATCACGTCCAAATTGATAAATGCAGAGTCTTGGCATGGAAATGGTCGTACACACAGATTTTCGTCGTACAATCGTTCGATAAATGAGGGGCAATGACTGCTGAAACCAACAATTACAATCACAATCCACATAGTTAATTAACAACGCCGAAAAATTTAATAGAAAGACGCGTAGCAATAAAATTTTAGGTGTGAATCATAATATGAGGGGGCATGAGCTGTTTGGTGGAGGTCTGTGCTCTCCAAGCGCTTTTTTTAGTTGCGTATGGATCTGTGCTGCATTTATTTCAGCATGCAAAAATGAGGGGTGTCCGACAGACCTTTGAATGTTGATCCATTCCTTTGTTGTATTATCTGCCTTTGTTTCTGTGCTTCTTATCTTGTAGCACACTGTTCAGTTTTGAAGACAGCTTATGGTTTGATGGCTTTTGATCTATTAATTTAAAGGCGCCATGACATCAAATTTCACTTTTCTGGGGTTTTGGGTGTATAATATGATCTGTTGTGCACTGATGAGGCCATGTGAATGTCCAGAGTGAGAATCAAAGTTCCTGTTTATGGTCTGTCAGCTTTGTTTCTTTGTTCAAAAACAGTTGAATCAGACAGCAGCTTATCATTCTACGTAGTTCTATCATTCCACGTAATTAAATGGCTCCAATAAGAGCACACTATCAAGCAAGCAGTTTATTTATTATCTTAATGCTGTCTTGTCTGATAAACATAGCTCACTGTGAGGACCCCGGGAAGACTAGCGACCACTTTGTGGAAGCTAATGAGAACCCTAATAAAGAATAAAGAATCACTGTCTGAAATGCATGTTGCTAACAGTTAGCCTTTATCAAACTCCAACCGCAGCGTGACGTACTTTCTTTAAATAAGGTTACAGCCAAATAAGGTGTAGCCAATCAAAATGAAGTCAACTTGGTCTCCGGGTAAAGCTGCATATCATTACTGCACCCAACTCTTTTACTGAGGAAGGAGGTCTAGCATTCCAAAACAATCCCCCGCTGTAAAACTGAATTTTTTTTTCTTTGGGGTATTTCAATATGCAGTAATGTCAACTACACAAACCCGTTTTTACTGCTATGTCATCACTCCTTTAATAAAAGAACATGTTCTGTCTTTATTGAATGTGTATTTTATATGCAGTCTGTGTGAAACTTCACTTTCTAATGATTGCAATTGACAAAGTGTTTAAATTCCACCAGTGGGTCCAGTTGAATGTGATAATGTGGAGCGGACAGTGGAACCAATGTTTCCATTTGTAGTAACTTCTGACTGTGATGGAGGATGAGATTAAATAAATCCTGGGATTTAGCCTGCTCCAGACCAGGCTAGCTCCACAGAGTAAATCTCCATGGTAACTTACACCATAACATATACCACTAGTGCCTATCCCACTTCAGTGCAACCAGATCACGGATAAGTTGATCCAGGATAACCAACATATCCCGGCTTCATCCCTTATCCTAGTTTTGTGCAGTAGAGCCCTGATTTCAGAGGCGCACGTCTAACAGTCTGAAACAGTGGCTGGATGGTGGAGCAGGTTGTGTGGCATTATAACTGCCAATGAAAACTGGGCCCTGCAGAAAAAGTTTGGGAGCCACTACGCTAGTATAGTAGAAGGGCTGGCTGCAAAACGGAGCAAATCCCCATTGACTCCCATGTTAAAAAAGCCAACTTTACAGCAGAAATAAACACGTTTGTAGCAGAAATAAACATGTTTACAGCCTGTTTCATAACATCATTTTAGGTTTAATAGGTCTAAGTTTACCTTCATGTCAACTGTGAGGGTTTTTTAAAAAAAAAATTTGTAACTCATCTGATTAAATGTTATTTAAGGGCGTGTCTTTTTGATTGACAGGCGGCAGACTGGATGTCAGCCTGCCGGGCGGTGGCTGGCAGTTAGCTCCTTGTTTGCTCTCGGTAAGGTCTCAGTCTGCAGCAGAGTAGCAACATGATGTTTTTTTGCAGCTAACAAGTCCAAACATGTCTTACCTTTACCACGCCTGTTTGCCCTGAGGCTGCGCTTTGCCCATTTTAGTATTTTCCAGGAATGACGACACACGTGACACTGCAAGATGGTGACGGTGGGACACGCCCAACTGGCTTCACTTTTACAGATCTGGGCATGAAAAAGTTCCCCTTTCAGCCGACTGCCAGCCACTTACCAGCGACTTGTCTGCTAATTCAATCGCACAGAGAAACACCTGTGTGCCCAGGGAAACGATTTCAGAGCATAAATGAACGCCCGGAACAAGGATGTTTATACACGCGGGACAAGCCGTTCAGCCAGTGATAGTGCAGTAATGGTGCACTAATAGTGCACCACTTCTGGCAGAAAAAGGAGGAACTTTTTCATGCCCAGATCTGTAGCTCCTCAAGAACTTTCCTACGGCCTCTGGAGGAGACTATGCAGACAGATCGACTTTTTTGCATCTATTTTAGCACGTCTGAAAAGCAGGTATGAACCTAGTCACCTCCCAAGTCACCTCCCAGGTCACCACCTGGGTTCCTCCCGGGTCACCACCCTAGACCCAGTGAGTTGTTGACTTACTGATGTTGACATCTACTCCATTTTTATGACAGAAGTGTGAATCAAATATAAAGTGTAATTACATTTTCTTGCATAATTGCTAGTTTGGAACGGTACTGCATACCTGAATCCTCTCCTCACAGTTTCACTCTTATTGTTTCTTGTTTTCATCTGGCTAAATTCATGCATCAGGACCAAATAATCTTATGAACTTCCTAATTTAGAGGGATAAGAAAGGATTATACAGAGCTCAGTAAGAGACACGGAAGTGGGCCATCAGCTCTCTAGAGACGGCAAACAATTGTGTGATTTAATAACTCTTAAAACTCTACTTATGCTGCTTTTATCTCCACTGTAAGATCCGTCTGACTAGCCACAGTTATTCTTCTACTTGGGCTTAAAAGAAGAAAAAAGCATACCTGCCAAGACTACGGCTGGATCCCTCCATCAGAGACATTTCTCGTTTCAATCTGAAGGGGGAAACAAGGTTATGGTTAGACGTTACACCATGTTAGACAACACTGCCACAGAGAATCAGGTACATGGGCTTCTTCTCTGCATGACGAGGCTTTAACCTGCATTTGTGGATTTCAGGGTGAACTGTGTTCACAGACAGAGATTTCTGGAATCTTCCTGAGTCCATCAGTGGTTTCTAGTAAAGAATCGTGTCTGCTTTCATGATTTTTTTTATGTTTTTATTTTTGTTACGCCCTTTGTGTTGCATTTTATTTGTATGAAAAGTGTTATATGAATAAAGTTTGATGTGATGTGCTCATACTAGAGGTTTGTGCACGTCACTCACGGGACACGGCAGCAGTTGCAAAGCAAAAGGCTTTTTCTGCAGGTAAACAGGAGAGCAAAGGTTCAAAATGTAAGCCTTATTTCCTCTAAAGGATCATTCCCCATGAAACGTTTGATTATTTTTCCTTTCAGAACAATCATGAATTTTTTTTGTGACCAAACCACTGAGATGTTTATTTGTGGAGGGACAGGGTTATAGTCATAAACAGAATTAAACAGCTCCACGCAGCTGTAACAAGTTTGTTTCTAATGTACCACATGACATGAACTGGCATTACAACCTCTTCTATCAGCTCAGCAAAGCAAGCTTTGGCTTCACTGAATAAATCTCCAGTTAAAACCAGTAAGGTCAACTAAGCTTCTCAAGTCGGAAATCCTTTGACAGATGCAAAGCAGGGAGACAGC
>JALJCO010003674.1:60000-230000 GCA_023101725.1 Atherinomorus stipes
TAAGATGAGCTGGGAGAAAAGGATCTGAAACCTTCCTGCAGCAGGAGGTAAAAATGTATACGTCTTACATGTGTATTGATGTATATAAATGCATGCAGTCATTTTAATGAGTCTGAAAGGAAGTTTTTTTTAATAACCTTCAGACATGTATTCATCTCGTCAATACTTACTGGGACAGGATTAATTCAACCATTATCAAACTGATTTAATCCCAAAATCTGAATAGCCAAAATAATATTACATCATCATGACAGAAGCTGGAGTGAAAGAGGGAAAATCCTCTTGCTTCCAAGTTACAACCAAATGCAACAGTGTCATGCTAATTTCATAACGGGGCTCTGGGGACCGATCAGAGGGCAGCTTTCCAAATATAAACTAATCTCTCTGAGCTTGTTTTGGGAACAGTTGGAGCTAACAAGGACAAAAAAAACACTTAAAAAAAATCTTAATTGAAGGACCTCCTCCAGCTGCATGGTCTTTATCAGCAAACAGGCAAATCTGATTAATCCGTTACAAAAACGTGTTTGTAAAAAGATATTTCAACACGCTGAGATTATCCAGGAGAAATCAGGCAGCATTTAGACCCGTTCAGAGAATTAGCTTCACGGTGCTGCAGCAGAAGGATAAACGAGTGGATGACCGAGAACCCAGCGAGAAAGCAGAACTGCAGGTGAGGACAGCTCAAAGATTACGGAATCTCATCAGGGATGTTCGACATTTTTCACTGATACCCGATATACCGATACTGTTCAACTCTTAATATTCGATATCAGCCGACACCGATTTTTCATATTTTGAGAGATACAATTACAGTCCTCTAAATTATTCCTGCCCTTCAATAAAAAAGGGGAAAAAAATCAGCTGTCAATGAAATAATTTGAAATTGACCAAAGTAATAATAAATACAAATGCTATGAAAATCATGACACTGATTTTGAATTGTGATTCAACATAAATATTAAAAACAAACAAAAAATAAAACAGGCATGAGGGGCTCTGAAGCTAAAGTCCACTTTACAGGGGAAAGTTGCTTTAATGTGTCTCAGACAGTTTTGTTTGTTTGGTTTTTTTTTATTATTATTATTATATTACTGTTATAATTGTCAACCAAAATTTATTTCACTTAATTATAATTTTGTAAATTCTTATCTATTATTAGTTTCCTTAGTTTCCTGTTATTTAAATTACTATTGTAAATTTGGCCTTTTCTTAAATTGCAGGGTATATGAATAATTTTGAAGACAACTGTATATTCTGCTCTGAAAACAAAGATCCCAAAAGGCCTTAAATCAGCCAGAGGAGTTCATTTTAGCAGACATCTGGATAACATATATCAGATACTAGTAGGTATTAGCCAACTTATAATTAAAATATTATAAAATATCGAAAATTATTATTATGTCTCTGACAACTTGGTAACTTAACCAACAACTTAAAACCAGACGTATTATCAGCAGCTTCAAAGCAAGTCAGTCTGTAGCAGCAGCAGCTGCACCGTAGTCACATGACTCTGAAAGGAATGCTGGGATATAAAGTAGGGATGCACAATATTGGAATTTTGACTGATATTCAATATGCTGATATTTCAAAACTCATATGGCCTATAACCGATATTGAAACCGATATTAAAGCTGAAAAATAAATTATGTAATATTCATTCTTTGTGCTAAATTAGAAAAAAATACCTCAACTTGTGTTTATGTATAACAAGTCAAACTTAAAGGTCAGACCAGGAGCAGACCTAACACATGACATCATCAGACCAGGAGCACATCTAACACATGACATCATCAGACCAGGAGCAGACCAAACACATGACATCATCAGACCAGAAGCAGACCTAACACATGACATCATCAGACCAGGAGCAGACCTAACACATGACATCATCAGACCAGGAACAGACCTAACACATGACATCATCAGACCAGGAGCACATCTAACACATGACATCATCAGACCAGGAGCAGACCTAACACATGACATCATCAGACCAGGAGCAGACCTAACACATGACATCATCAGACCAGGAGCACATCTAACACATGACATCATCAGACCAGGAGCAGACCTAACACATGACATCATCAGACCAGGAGCAGACCTAACACATGACATCATCAGACCAGGAGCAGACCTAACACATGACATCATCAGACCAGGAGCACATCTAACACATGACATCATCAGACCAGGAGCAGACCTAACACATGACATCATCAGACCAGGAGCAGACCTAACACATGACATCATCAGACCAGGAGCACATCTAACACATGACATCATCAGACCAGGAGCAGACCTAACACATGACATCATCAGACCAGGAGCAGACCTAACACATGACATCATCAGACCAGGAGCACATCTAACACATGACATCATCAGACCAGGAGCAGACCTAACACATGACATCATCAGACCAGGAGCAGACCTAACACATGACATCATCAGGCCAGGAGCAGACCTAACATATGACATCATCAGACCAGGAGCAGACCTAACACATGACATCATCAGACCAGGAGCAGACCTAACACATGACATCATCAGACTAGGAGCACATCTAACACATGGCATCATCAGACCAGGAGCACATCTAACACATGACATCATCAGACCAGGAGCACATCTAACACATGACATCATTAGACGAAGACCACATCTAACACATGACATCATCAGACCAGCAGCAGACCTAACACATGATGTCATCAGACCAAGAGCAGACCTAACATATGACATCATCAGACCAGCAGCAAACCTTGCACATGAAGAGAAATGTTTCACACTGATGTTTACCCATCATTGCTGGTAAATTTAGTTTTCATCAACTTTATGAGAAGAAGTGATTTACTGCACGATTCTACTGAAACGTTCTACATTGGTGATATAATATCAGTGTAGCTTCAACTTTCTACTTTTCTATAAATTTCAGGTGAAAGTTGAATATCCCCCAAATCTTTGGTGAGAAGTACATTTATATTAATGCAATGATAAAAACATTAATGCTTAGATGAAACTTTCTTCTTTACTTTCCATACAGGCTGATATTAGTTCATAAATGCTTTGGTTAAAACTGCAAAATTCCAGTCAAGCTTGAGCTGAAGGTGAGTTTAGGCTGCAGTTACACTGCAGTCATACTGATAGAAATGTTCAACCCTAGTTTGCTTAGATTTCTAAGTAAACAGTAATAATAGAACATGCTTCAGTCTGTAAACATGCAAACTGAGGTTTGCAACACCATTAACCTCACATGATTGTTTTCTTCACACTTATTCGATTCTCTAATAAAAGTGGCTCTTTTTAATGCATCATAACAGACTGAAAAATAAGCGGCTTCTGTTTTATGCTGCAGGATTTCATTTTAATCCCAATTCAAGTTTCTTTTTTTCTTTTTTTTTCAAATGAGCTGATGATTGAAATCATCTTTCTGCATGGCAGCAAACCTTCCTGATTCCCGCCTGGACTGACCTGACGTGCCTGTAAGGATGCAGCGCTTCCCCCCTCGGACGCATCTCCGCGGACACAGCGACCACCCAAAGCAGCGCGCAGATCAGCACGGCATCCGCGCGCATGGCGTCCGGAGCTCCAACTTTCCCCTCAACTCTCACAGCTGCAGGACAGCACCTGCGCATGGGACGCACAGTCTGCACATGCCTCGCGCCGTGAACATAGTGGGAATGTATACATCCATGGCAGGATATTTAATCTCAGAGTAGGGGGAAGCAGTTAGCCCATAAATCCCCCCCCCCCAACGTCAGATGGCTCGGATTTGCGATGTGTGCGTGTCAGCAGGACGCAGCGCACGTTTCTGCCGCCTCACCTCCACATGTTCAGGTGGAGGTGGCACAGGCGCGCGGGATCTGGTCCTCATGCTCCTACAAACGCCCCAACGGTGAAGAATCACAGCTCACGTGAACGCATCATTCTGGAAGATATGTTATTGTTCTCCCAGCGTGGAATTATGCCATTCTCACACTAACATGGACCTGATGGTGCAGAACCATAAAACAAAAAAGAAGCGGGTTTGACCTGAATGCTCTCAATTAGCTATATGGTGTGTGTGGAAAATGACGTAACAGTATGATAATCCAGTAAGCTATAGAATGATAGAGGAGCCGGAGAGTCGCTGGGGTTATAAATTCTATCCTGCTTTTCATGCTCTGTCCTGCATCACTGATGAACATTTCATGAGCTGACTTATCTCAACCAATAAACAGGAAAAAAAAAAACTGCTCAATGATACCAACAACTGCATTTTAGATATATCATATCACGATATATTTATTTTAGATGACTTTTTATGATATATACCGGTATTTTTACCCGAATTTGTCTGTTTTTTTATATTGAAAAAATGTTTAGCGTAAAGGTATCGCTCCACTGACGGAACTGACAAAACACTGGTTAGAAATGTTTGTTAAATCGACGTAATTAAATATAGTTGGCTGTTTTCTTTATGATTTCTTCGTAAAAGACTTGGGGAGGTTTGTCCTTCCAGACAGTTTAGATAATAGGGGTGGGTGTGAAAAAATATTGATACACTGAAATATCGCAATATTTTCATATGCCGATACTATATCTAGCCTATATTTAAAAACGCCGTATCGATCTATTTTAGTAATGAAATTTTGCGAGATATCATCGTTTAGTCTCGAAATCTCATGAGATTTCACGAAATACTGTAAGATTTTGTAACAGAACGATGAAAGCTTTTTCAGGGGGAAATTTGCTGATTCACAGCATCACAATCCAAAAAGCCCCCACCAAAATCCATAATCGTGGTTGTAGAAATATAAATGGATGAAAAATAAGTCAATGAATAAATGTGTACACATCTATAATAAATACAAACACACTCCCTTCTACGGGTCGATCATAACAGAACACATATTCTGCAAGTTTGGAGGGAAAACAGCAGGAGAGGAGCTCTTTTATGTTGTTTTCCATGGAAATAGTCGGAGCTTTTAGTGATGAAAAAAGCTTTGCCATAAATTTAATCATGGATTAATTACATTTAACATATTTAGATATGTTCTTTTAAGATATTTAGTATTTAAAAGCATTATTCAGCAGCGCTGATAAGTGTATCTCTGCATTGGTGAGGGTCTACCTGGCTCATGAACAGATCTGACTGCATGCATGTTCAAAGTCAAGCATCTTCCTTTTGTGGCGTAAAATGAAGTTCCAGAAGTTTGACTTGCATGCAGCCAAAACTAAACTAAACTGGAAATCTATTACAGCTCACTCCCTCCTTTCACTACAAGACAGACTCAGCTGGTTTTTCCATCATTAGCAACCAATAATGTCATCATTTTGGACATTTTAAATGTAATAAAGCAAATAATGGCATCATTCATATTCTAAATGAGCAAACTACACAAAAATTGTGAGAAAATGTATTTCTGAGAAATGAAGTCTTAATTGTGTTACATTCTTAACATTTCTTACGTTTTCAAAGAATTTTTATGTAAAGTCAATAAGCAACAAATAACTCATTACATTAATGACAAAGAGTTATATTATTGGCCTTATTACATTTAAAAATGGCCAAAAGGATGACGTTATTGTCACTTCCCAGCCATTCCCATGTGGGGCCCATATGGGTTAGATTTTAGCATATGATGGACCCAAGTGGGTTTGTCCACAGTTTTCACGGTGGCCCCACCTGTGTTTGCCCAGATAGGCTATAGGCATGGGCTTGAATTGGGCAAATTTGCAGATCTCATAGTTTAAGTTACATGGGTCCCATATGTGGAAACCCACATGGGAAAACACAGGTGGGGCCACCATGGAAACTGTGGACAAACCCACTTGGGTCCCTCATATGCAGCCAAAATCTAACCCATATGGGCCCCACATGCAATGCCGGCTGGGTTCGTTGGTTGCTACTTCACTGTTTTTAGTTACTCTCACATCAGACTGAATCTGAAGGCAGCCCTGCCTGTTTTAAATGGGATGCAGGGAATGGTTCATGCACAACGACAATTTTTTTTTTTTTTTCAGCAACACCAAAGTTAAGTTAAAGAATATGCAAAAGAAACATTTCATTAGTATTTCAGCCGATTAAGTCATGCAACACTGAAAACCCAAACCAGAAGTCACATTGCATGACTGCATGTCTGCAGTGACGGGCCACAGCCAGCTTCCCCTGCAGGGGTCAACACGTTCCCATAAACACATGAACACAGACATATTCCATCCGTAAAGATGCTGAGCAGCGTTTTAGATTTCAGATCAGTCTACTTAAACTCATGAAAACACTTATTAGCCAACGCTTCATGTAACAGAAGAAGCTTTGTTGTCCAGATGTGTTTTCATAAACATAAAAGCGGCTTCTGTAGTCATTGCATTACGCTGCCATCTAGTGGACGGATGATGCTACAGCAGCTTTTTGCATCACCTCTGTTCTGTGTTTGAATTCTTTTCATCTGGATTTTCTCCTCACTGCCTGCAGTAGGGGAGAGCGGTGTACTGTGATACAATTTTTACATTTGCTCCCCTCTAACCGAGACAAAATGATATATCAGTAAAATGTACACATTTCTCATTAATTCAGGATGTTTCCTAGTTATGGAAATGATCAGAATGTCTTCAGGGAAAAGGGCAATGAAAATATGATTTTTTTTTTTTTTAAAGTGACTCACTTTACCCCAGCCTCGGAGTAAAGTGAGACAGACACGAGAAATCAAGGGGTTACAGTGAACCTAGTGGGTAAGCTGATCCACTTACATTTTCCACTTTCAAACTACCATAACAACCCATTTTTAACAATTACAGCTAGACTGACAACCACATGTTCCAAAACTAATGTCAGACAAGTAAAAGAATCATGGGGATTGGTCAAATAAGCACATTTTTTAAACACTTGAAATTTATCTAAAGTATAGAACTGCCACGATAAGTCGACTAATCAACTAACTGTCGACTATCGAAATAGAAGGTGACTTATTTTATAAATAACTAATCGTTTCTTGTTTATAAGCTTTGTTTTTCCTCTCAAAATTGCAGCTGTACCTTCTGCTGCCTTGTTTGCCTTTTTGTCTGGTCATCTTTTCATGAAAACAGTTGTGTGAAAAACTGTTTGCCCCCTTCCTGATTTCCTCTTTTTTTTTTGCATGTTTGTCAGACTTATATGTTGCAAGTTTAGCAAGTTGCACTTGCAAATTTTAGCAAGTGAGCAAAATTGCAAAATTTACTTGCAAATTTCCTCACTTGCAAAATTTAGCAAGTGAGGACCTTGAGATCCTCACCTGCCTCAATTAAGGTCAGTGTTCATGACTCCACCATCAGAAAGAGACTGGGGGGCAAAAATGGCCTGCATGGCAGAGTTCAAAGACCAAAACCACTGCTGAGCAAAGAGAACATAAAAGCTCGTCTCAGTTTAGCCAGAAAGCATCTTGATGATCCCCAAGACTTTTGGGAAAATACTCTGTGGACTGACGAGGCAAAAGTTGAACTTTTTGGAAGGTGTAGGTCCCATTACATCTGGCGTAAAAGTAACACGGCATTTCAGAAAAGGAACATCATACCAAAAGTAAAAGAAGGTGGTTTTAGTGTGATGGTCTGGGGGCTGTTTTGCTGCTTCAAGACCTGGAAGACTTGCTGTGGTAAATGGAACCATGAATTCTGCTGTTTACAAAAAAACTAAGGGGGAAGACCGGGCGACTTTTGGGGGGCCTCAAAAGGAGGCGCACTTGGGGTGTGCGCAACAATGATCCAGAACACACCAGACAAGTCCACCTCTGAATGGCTTAAGAACAACAAAATGAAGACTTTGGAGTGGCCTAGTCAAAGTCCCGACCTGAATCCCATTGAGATGCTGTGGCACGACCTTAAAAAGATAGTTCATGCTGGAAAAGCCTCCATTGTGGCTGAATTACAACAATTCTGCAAAGATGAGTGGAACAAAATTCCTCCACAGCGCTGTAGAAAACTCACTGCCAGTTATCACAGACGCTTGATTGCAGTTTTTGCTGCAAAGGGTGGAACAACCAGTTATTAGGTTTAGAGGGAAATCACTTTTTCACACAGGGACATGTAGGTTTGAATTTTTTCCCCCTTGCTAACAAAAATCTTATTTACAGTTTTTCTCAATTGCTAAAACAAATTTTGAAATGTCCCCTCAGTTTTTCACAACTTTAAACACTAAACCCCAAACTCAAACTACTTTCCCAAAACCTCTTTTTCTTGCTGCAAAAGGAAGTTTTTGACTCAAAACAGCATCACCTGGCCTCAAAAAGAGACACTATTGTCAAATCATGCCCAAGTGCAGCAAAATGTAGAACACTACAGAGCAATCAGGAAACACTAGAAGGAAAAAAGGAAAACATAGTTCTCAGAACATCATGCTGTCAAAATGTATGTTTTTATTTACATCAGGCCAAATGCATCATGTCACAACACAGAGAACTCATAACATAAAGTACTAGAGCGCAGACGTCTGCCAAGCAGAACTCGCAATGATAAAGAATCCTTCAAAAAATTCATAGAAGGTGATCTGAATCACCACCAAAATGTAATGGGTTCGTTTTTGGGCTGAGGCTCATGACTGGTGAAATTTTCAGGTCAATCCGTCCAGAACTTTTTCCGTAAAGTTGCTGACAGACAGATAAACAAACCAACGCATCAAAAACATAACCTCCTTGGTGGAGGTAATACTGTAACATGGCAGATCACAGTTGCACGGATTTCACCTGAAATGAAGGCTCTGCGTCGGACCTGATTTTGTCCCCTTATGTCCTCACCCTTGACCACCTCTTATTCGTACTTTTCCTCTCTGATTTCCTCTATCCATTGCAAAATCTTGACCTCCCACAGCTTCCTCAACTGGTTTATATTGGTTCCCTCATCATCAGCCAAAGGTGAAATCAATTTTGAGTCACTGTGTTTACCTGTTGACAACTGTGTCTTAGTTGTGATCAAAGTGTGCAGCATGTGTTTACTATTTTGCACAGCAAGTGCATCACAATGCAAATGTGTTTGCAAACAGTGTCTAATGATGTGAAAGGTGCTTTCGGTTTTGATCACAAGAGGACCGATTTGATACCTTGGTTTAGGCTTCTGAAAAATTGGCTTTGAGAATGAGATTTAGTGTTTTAGCAACTGAGAAAAACTGTAAAAACGGCATTTTGTGTTTGCTTGTGTTATCTTTGTCTAATATCTATTTGATGATCTGAAACTCTTGTTTCAGATCATCTTGTCTTGTTGGAATCAGCACCTCCAAATCCGAGACCATGGTCCTCTCCCGGAAAAGGGTGGAGTGTCCTCTCCGGGTCGGGAGCGAGGTCCTGCCCCAGGTGGAGGAGTTCGGGGTCTTGTTCACGAGTGAGGGAAAAATGGAGCGGGAGATGGACAGACGGATCGGTGCGGCCTCTGCAAAAAAAAAAAAGCAAGAAGAAACACATGAATTCATTAATAAAGACAGAGAGGAGGTTCATTATTGTACGTTTACAGTATTTCATTAGAATTTCATTCTCAGCCAACTAGCCTGACAGAAACTTTATGTAGTTTGTAAAATATTTATAGAAAAGTACATTTCAATAATAAAAAAAAAACAAAACTTTTGTTAATCTAGAAGTTGAGGTTTTTACTGGTCTATCCTTGGGGAGTAAATGTGATCTCTGGAAGGGACTGCTGCAGAGCATTGGCATCATGTGCACTTCCTGGCATTTTGCAGCTGATACTCCAGAAACTGAGGGAGAGCATAGAAGTGTCAAAATATCTTTTTGTTTGATGTTTCCCTGCTATATATGACTATGACTATGTAAAATCATTTACAGAGGTGGCAGTGTCAACATCCTCTGACGAAAGTCATCACACAGTGAAAAAGTAATTAACAAAGTATCGTGGGTACAGGAAGTATTCAGACCCTTTTAAACTTTGCACTTTTTGTTTCATTGCAGCCATTTACCAAAATCAAAAAGTTAATTTTATGTCTCATAGACTCAGCCCCCCATCTCGACAGAAAAAAACAGAAATGTAGACATTTTTGCAAATTTATTATAAAAGAATAACTGAAATATGACATGGTCATAAGTATTCAGTACTTTGCTCAGTACTGAGTAGAAGTAGCTTCTGAGCGACTACAGCCATGAGTCTTCTTGGGAATGATGCAACAAGTGTTCCACACCTGGATTTGGGATCTTCTGCATTCTTACTTGCAGATCCTCTCCAGTTCTGTCAGGTTGGATGGTGAACGGTGGTGTTCAGCCATTTTCAGGTCTCTCCAGAGATGCTCAGCTGGGTTTAAGTCAGGGTTCTGGCTGGGCCGGTCCAAAATGGTTCCAGAGTTGTTCTGAAGCCTCCTTTGTTATTTCAGCTGTGTGCTGAGGGTCATTGTCTTACTGGAAGGTGAACCTTCGGCCCAGTCTGAGGTCCTGAACTCTGGAAGAGGTTTTCTTCTAGGATCTCTGTACTTGGCCGCATTCATCTTTCCTTCAACTGCAACCAGTCGTCCTGTCCCTGCAGCTGAAAAACACCCCCATAGCATGATGCTGCCACCACCACGTTTCACTGTTGGGGTGGTATTAGGCAGGTGATGAGCTTCTTCACACATACTGCTTAAAGGGGAAGTTAGATTTTTTTTAAATTTGGACCTATTTTCTAGTATTAAATATGTTAATTTACTCACCCAGACAGTTTTGGTGCAACTTGAATTGCTTCAGGAGATATTTAGATCCACTCCAGATCAGCGTATGTCCAATATAATGGAAGTGATGGGGCAACCTCGCGCAGCCATAAGGTACTATCTGCCACAAAACTCCTTTAATTCACCAATGTTTGTTAGGAAACATTAGTCGGACTAGTTAAGTTTAGTCGGACTAGTTAAGAAAACTAAACTTGTAGTTTTCTTTATTTTTCATTCTCTTACAAACAATTAAATTAACACAAGAACAAGACAAAGTGACAGGTGACCTCATAAATCAATGACAATTGTGACTTTTATTTACTGACCATTTTTCCCACAGGTTTTCCCACTTTGATAATTGAAGTCTTACAATATATGTCAGTTTTTCCATGTTGTTAATTTCCTCTACTATTTCTTTCCAATTCTCTAATGTGGGAGAGTTGACACTGTACCATTTCCGGGTAATCGCCTTTTTTGAGGCTGCCAAAAAAATCTTTATCAAATACAGATCCTTATTTGGAACAGTGATTTCTGTTAGATATCCCAAATATAAAACCGTACATGTTTTAGGTATCTCATATCCTAATATTTCTTTTACTTGCTTTCAAACATTATCCCAATAATGTGACAGCTTTTTACATTGCCAAAAAACATGTGCATGACCTACATCCTGATCACCACACAATCTCCAACAAGGTTGATGTACCGACAGTGAGTTCTTTTTTATGTTTGGTGTTATGAAAAATCTCATAATATTTTTCCAACAAAATGTCTTCCACATTCTTGAATTCGTCGTTACTTGTTGCATCTCACAAATATCATACCATATGTCATCAGTTATTATTGCCATCTGTAGTTCTTTTTCCCATTTATCTCTTATGTATAACGTTGAAGTTTTGTTGTTAGCTGTCAAGCCATGATAAAGCTTTGAAATCAGCTTCCCTGTTATCCTCTTATATGCATTGCTTAATATTTCTGTAATTGTATTAATTTCTCCTGAAGACCTGGTCTTATTTCTTTTTGATAATAATCTCGCATCTGAAGATACATGTAGAAGTCTTGTTAGGGTCTGATAACTCCGAATTTTTCCTCCTTTTATTAATTTAAATATTATAGTCAACCCTCTATTTGACCACTCTTTAAATTTTGGATTCATAGTTCCTGGTTTGAAATTCGTATCATACGCTGGCCAACTAAAGATCTTAATTTCATTTTCGAGTTTATATTTTTTAACAATTGAGAACCAGATCTCCAAGGTGAATCTGGTGAGGGAGTCTAATTCTTTTTCATTGTCTTTAAACATTTTCTTATTGACAATCATAGCCTTTGTATGGCCTTTCTCTGTATCCAATTCTATTTTCTTCCATTTTGTAGTATAATCAGTATTACACCAGCTAATCAAAGGCTTTAGTTGTGCGGCATAGTAGTAGTTTTGGAGATTTGGCAATGCCAATCCTCCTCCTTTCTTGGGAATTTGAAGTGTAGAATATTTAACTCTTGGTTTCCTCCCATTCCAAATGAATCTTGAGATTTTTTTATCCCATTCAGCAAATTGTGAGGTAGGTATTGGCACTGGTAAAGACTGAAACAGATATAAAACTCTAGGCAGTATGTTAATCTTAATCAATTCTTGCGTTCAAGTCTAACAGCAAAACCTCCCACCTCTCCATGTCTTTATACATTTTCTGATTGAGAGGGTTATAATTTGCTTTGAATAAGTTGTTTAAGTTGTTTGTAATTATTATTCCCAGGTAATTGATTGATTTTTTTACCCCATTTAAAGTTGTATCTTTTAATAATATCTGTGGTTGGAATATAATTAAAAGATAGGACTTGAGTCTTAGTAATATTCAATTTGTAGCCCGATAGGTATCCGTAGAATTCTAAAAGATTCATCAATTTAGGTAGACATATGTCTGGGTGTTTTAAGTATATTAAGACGTCGTCTATAAATAATCCAATTTTATGCTCAGTATCTCTGATTTTAACCCCCTCGATCTCCTCAGCCTGCCTTATTGCCTGGGTTCAATGAAAACTGCAAATAAGGTAGGGGAAAGGCAGCAACCCTGCCTTGTGGATCTTTCAAGTTTAAACCAATTTGAGAGACTACCATTAATCTTTATTCTTGCCCTGGGATCTTAGTACAGTGTTTTAATACATGCCAATGATTGTGAGTTTAATCCAAATCTTTCTAGACACGGATATAGAAATCTCCAGCTGACACAGTCAAACGCTTTTTCTGCGTCTAAACTTAAAAATATTACACTTTCCTTTTTTTTCTGACTTTCTTCAATTACATGTAGGGTCCTCCTGATATTGTCCTGGGTCAATATCCATGTTTTAACATGAAAAGTGCAGTTTCTGGGTGATGACTCCCTTTGCCACGTTATTGCAATAGGAACACAAAACGGTAACGCTGTGTCGTTTTTTTAAATTCGTCATCAAAATACAGATTTATACAATATAATTTAAAACACATCCGTCAGGTTACTTTACATTTTTGTGAATGATATGAGTGCGCGTTTGGCCTTAGACTGCAGGACAAAAAGGTTTTTTGCCCCCTGGTTGCGCGCACAACTGCCAATGCTTGTAAATGGGAAACCCATCTACAGTATAGACTCCCGAGTGAGAGTTATGCACGCTTACCAGTTAGCCAGAGGGACATCCCTGTACCCAAGGGTGCATCATCAATCAGAGGCATACTGACAGGACCCCTATGTTACATATGCACACACTGCAGTACAAATGCAAGAACTGCAGCTTATTTTTCAGCATAATCCAAATGATCATCGTGCATTCATGCTTTTCCTCTTTCTCCTTCCAACTCAATTAGCCGACATCTTTTTTATTTTCATGCCGAAGGGCTGCAGTCAGTTTGTTAAGGTGGCTCAGGAGAGGTCTGGTCTGTGATTATCATTCAGCTGCTTTCAGGGCAAACAAAACTGGGATTGTTTATTGTCTGAAGGAAGGGGGGGGGAAATTTTAGGGCAATGAAGGTAAAGCCCTATTAAAACCAGGGGGGCCCTCCTTCCCCACCTTTAGAGCCTAAAAATATTATTTAAAAAAATTTAGGGGGTTATCCAGAAAAGAATCATATATATTCTAAAATATAAGGTAAATATTCTCCCTCGCGATAATCTCTATTTTAACATGGACCAAAAACAAAAAACAAAAAAAGAAAAAATAAAAGAAAATTTTCTGTTTAGAGGGAGAGAGAGCATTTTTTACCTTAAAAAAAAAAAGGAAGGGGGAGGGAGGGGGAGGGAATTGTTGGTTTGTTGATAAGATATATAAAAAAAAAAAAAAAGAAAAAAAAAAAAAAAAAAAAAAAAAAAATAAAAAAAAAAAGAGGAAGGGAAGGAAGGAGAGAAAAAAGAAAAGAAAAGAAAAAAAGAAAATATTATTATATTTTAATCTCACTTAGCGCAGTCTACTCCTGCCTTGATAGAAGAGAGGAGGAAGAAGAAAAAACAATATTTTTATTTTATAAATGAAGAGAAAAGAAAAAAGATAAAAAAAAAAAAAAGAAAAAAAAAAAAAAAAAAAAAAAATAGTATTTTGTTATAAAATTTATTTTATTTAATATAAGGGGGGGGGGTTAAGGGGGGTTTTTTAACAAATAAAAAGCTGCTTATGATGAATAATGAGCTTTTCCAGCATTGTAAGGTGGAAAACATCAGCCCAAAAATAGAGAATGTAATCATCATTTCAACATTTCTATTACATTACCAGCAGAGGGCAGCAGGGACTAAATCCTGATGAAAAGCTGGCGGGTGGCCGGCCTTACTGAGGGGAAAAAAAAAATCCCACAAAAAAAACCCAAATCAAAGAAAACCAGAATTTTAAACACCAAAATCATGTAATTTTAAACCTGATTTACTTTTTGTTGTTGACATCGGCATGTAGGAAATGCACACACAACCCCCCCCAACCACACACACACACATCCAGTCACAAACAGAATTAATCTGGATTTAGTGGGTGGAAGACTGCTGCAGTTGATGGAGAGCCAACTTTGTGGTATTACATGAAGCTTTTTCCCTCCGTCTTCATCACAGCTTCATCTTTAACTGTCAGCCAATCAGATGCTGCCAACATAACACCCACAAACAAATTTTTAAATATTGAAGTAAAAATGTGAAGTCTTTATGACAGACTGGAAGCAGGAGGTGATTTTTAGACTCATAGCAGCAACAGATAAAAGGAACAGGAGTCTGCAGTACGAAGCCAGATTTTCTCTTATGGAGGAAACTTCAGGATTAACCCCGGTTCACTTCTGATAGACCAAAATCACCACGGAAACGTGTGCATTTCTGGTCCTGATGGAGGTCTTCCTTCCTGGTTCTGGTCCTGATGAACGTCTTCCTTCCTGATTCTGGTCCTGATAGAGGTCTTCCTTCCTGGTTCTGGTCCTGATGGAGGTTTTCCTTCCGGGTTTTGGTCCTGATGGAGGTTTTCCTTCCTGGTTCTGGTCCTGATGGAGGTTTTCCTTCCGGGTTTTGGTCCTGATGGAGGTTTTCCTTCCTGGTTCTGGTCCTGATGGAGGTTTTCCTTCCTGGTTCTGGTCCTGATGGAGGTTTTCCCTCCTGGTTTTGGTCCTGATGGAGGTTTTCCCTCCAGATCCTCGTCCTGATGGAAGTCTTCCTCACTGGTTCTGGTCCTGATGGAGGTCTTCCTTCCTGGTTCTGGTCCTGATGGAGGTTTTCCTTCCTGGTTCTGGTCCTGATGGAGGTTTCCCTTCCTGGTTCTGGTTCTGATGGAGGTTTTCCTTCCTGGTTCTGGTCCCGATGAAGGTTTTCCTTCCTGGTTCTGGTCCTGATGAACGTCTTCCTTCCTGATTCTGGTCCTGATAGAGGTCTTCCTTCCTGGTTCTGGTCCTGATGGAGGCTTTCTTTCCTGGTTCTGGTCCTGATGGAGGTTTTCCTTCCGGGTTTTGGTCCTGATGGAGGTTTTCCTTCCTGGTTCTGGTCCTGATGGAGGTTTTCCTTCCGGGTTTTGGTCCTGATGGAGGTTTTCCTTCCTGGTTCTGGTCCTGATGGAGGTTTTCCTTCCTGGTTCTGGTCCTGATGGAGGTTTTCCCTCCTGGTTTTGGTCCTGATGGAGGTTTTCCCTCCAGGTCCTCGTCCTGATGGAAGTCTTCCTCACTGGTCCTGGTCCTGATGGAGGTCTTCCTCTTTGAATCAAATACTTTACAATCAACTTCCCTTTTTATCTTTTCAGTCCATGCAATTATTTCCTCCCAGCACTAATCAGATGGTGTGAAGCCTTTTGGGTTTCAGGACAGCAGGATGTGTGTCATCTTGCAAAGCTTGATGTCGCACTTCACATCCATGTTTAGATCTACATTTTTTTCTCCAAAACACATAAAAATTGACTAACAATTAACGGTTTTAGATGAAGGATTTGACATTTAAACTGTCATCTGCCAGCAACAGCAACAACTGGGCGTGAAATGAGGGATTAATTATAGGACAGCATGAGGAGATATGTTCAGTCCAAACATTTCTGAACACAGACGTGAGGAAACAAGTTCCACCGTCTCTTCCAGTGGACAATTTAACATGAATGGTCTGAATTAATTTTCCTGTGTAACATCAATTTACAGTTCAGTTTAAAGGCATAGAGTTGTTTCTCTTCAAAAAAAAATATGCAGCTGGGGAAAAAAAGTATTGAACACGTCAACATTTTTCTCAGAAAATATATTTCTAGTCGAGCTATTGACATGAAATGTTCGCCAGATGTTGGCAACAACTTAAGTAATGCAAATGTGGCAAGGTACACTGCAGAGGGCCCGGGGGGGGGGGGGGGGGTTGATCCCCAGACTCCCAGGTGAGAGTCATGCGCGCAAACCATTCAGCCAAAGGGTTATTCCTCTGGACGAGTAGCCAGGGCGCATGATCAATCGGAGGCATAGTGACAGGACTCCACACTGTCACACACACATACAAAGAAATCCGAACATTTATGTCCATAAATGAAGTCATTTATATCATGATCTGAATAATGATGTTGGCATTGCAGTTTTTCTTGGTGGCTTTGATAATTTCTTACATCAAAATTAACATCCTCATCATCACTATTAGTTCAAACTCCACAACAATTGGTCATCTGTGCACATCAGAGCAGCATTTCTCTCATGAATTAACTATAATTACACCTGAATAGTCAGTCCCCATAAAACTAACAATCCTCATTTCACTGCTGGAGTCGACATATGAAAGAATTAAACTAGTTACTTACTGTATCTTTTCTTTTTCCTGGAATATGTCCTAAACTAAACATTTATTCACAGCTGACCCTCAGCTGCCATGGGACGAGGAGGTGCACTGCAAAAACAGTCGATCTAACCAAGTCTTAGATTCTTATATTCAGCAATAACTCTTAACTATCTCAATTTGAGAATAATATAATATAATAAGTCAAATAGATTGATACCGCATTTTTAAATATCGATTTGATATTGGCAGATGAAAATATTGTGATTTTTCAGTGTATCGATATTTTTTCCTACCCCTATTTTTCAGTGTTGGAAATGGATAACAAAACTGCTATTTGCAATGACTGCTTTTTTTTTTTCAGTTTCAATTGAAACTGAAAAATTTCAATTGAAATTTTTCAGTTTCAATTGAAAAATTTCAAGGCTATCTGATCCAGCCATTGATAGGCTATCGATATCAATGGCTGATTTTTTTTTTTTTTTTTTTGCTTAAAAATCCTTTCCTTCCAACGAGTGTTAGATGTTTGTTCCTTGATGAAGCTTGCAGATGCAGGCTTCAGGGCCTCTGTTAGCGTTTGCATTAGCGTTAGCATTAGCCATAACGTTAGCATCGTTAGCTGGTGCTCCATCCAGACTTCTCAGCTCTGTTTTGTTATCACTCACTAATCTGTATTTAATAAATTAGATTGGATTTCTGCCTCTTTAGGGTCGGTTTGGGACCATTTTTGTCTTCATTATTTTGTTTTCATAATTCTCCACATTTGCTACAGGGGCTAGCGGCTTGTCTTCTTCTGCTTGTTTGTTAAACTCTGACAAATTAGCGCCACCAGGTGGAGGGAAGCTATATTGCAAAACATTCCAAATAATGAGCCAACTGGGAAATTCATTCTCTGCATTTTCAGATTGAACCTGAGAGAAGTGGGCTGCTACTTAAAGCGCCCGGGGAGCAGTTGGTGGGGGTTAAGGACCTTGCTCAATGGTCCACAGTGGTTCACGTGAGTGCCGTGTCGCGGACTGGAACCCCGGTCTGCTGCGTGACATTACCACTACGCTGCCCACCCCCTGAAAATAACGTTGGCCTGTCCGGAGTCTTTGTTTGTTTTTAATCGCCGTTATTTATGGAAAGTTATTTAACTCTTATCACTGTGATGGGGAAGTTACCCAGTTCATGAACAGCTGTATAGTTCAGGAGCACTGATTTTAAGGTTGCTGGTATCTAGGCTACATCGCTTATCAAGCCTGTTTGGAGTAAGATTGTAATACAGGTAAGTCCCATTGAGACACGCCGTCTCTTTCTCAAGGGAGACCCGTTTACCTAACGTACACGTCTTTAGATGATTTAGATTATTTAAGTTTAAGTTTAATAGACAAGTACTTTAAACAAGTACATATACACAAACAAGACAGTGTGCAAGCACTTATTTTCATTCATCATCTTTCCATCGATACCTGGTGGGCCAGTCTTGGTTCAAAGTGCCTGGGCCTATTTTCTGTCCCAGTCCAGCCTTGCTGCACCTAGAGCCGCTCCTTCTGATGTTTTCCCACAACATTTTATTGGTAACTCTGAACCCTTTCTTAGTATTAAAACTAATAACAAATGTATAAAAGAGTTAATTCAAAGGGATATAAGCTGCAAACCTGCGTCTGTTTTTGTTTGGGATAATGAGTATCCCGATATGAACTGGAAAAAAGTCTGGTCAATACCCTGACAATTCTTAATTACGAACTAAGTGTGAAGTCTCAATTCTGCACGGGTGCTATCTGGTCAATGTTTCTCTTGCAAAATTTTATAATGATGTGGAGCTTCTCTGTTCTCTCTGTCATCAAGAAGATGAATCCATATCATCATCTTTGGGATTGCTCTTATAGTCAAATTTTCTGGCGTGATGTGAACCTTTACCTCAGTAGAAAATTGGAGTATCAAGTGAAAACGAAATTTGAACATGTTTTATTTGGCTGCTTCAATGATCAACTCCCTTACAAAATAAGATATGTGGTCAACTTTTTCATTTTACTTGCAAAATTTCATGAACACTGTAAATTTGTTAAACAAAAAACAAATATGTCAGTTTTCCTATATGCTTGGTCAATCTGTACCTAAAGTCTTTAAAGTTTTGTGCTAAAGCAAAAGCTGTGAAAGCGAAAATGCTGTGTGATGCTGCCCCTGAGCTTGAGTTATCAGTTCTATGTTGTTTTTTGTATTTGTATTGTAAATACATCTAAAAAAAAAAATAATAATAATAATAATAAAAAAAAATAGTGTTATTTTTGGCCCTCATAATGCGCCATACTTTTAAGCTGCTGGACAACAACCAAAGAATAAAGTCTGGAGCTCACTGATTATTTATTCATTTACTTACTTACTTACTTTTAATGGCATAAAAGACTAATGTTTGACACAGTTTGTGTCTCCAGCTTCATAGAAACAGAAGGACAACCTGTAGTTACTGCCTGCATCAGTAGGTGGCGGTAAACCAAGGGGTAGCAAGCTGCGATAAAACTCGAGAAGAAGAAGAAATAAAGTTACTTCCTGTTTACGTTCCAGAAATGACGTCACGCTGATAATGAACTGTTTCGGTACCTAAACAGCGGATAACTTTAGAAACAGCAGCTCCATGTTCTTGTAAAGGTTGGATCAGAGCATCCTCTGACAGAGCCACGTATCGGACACCCGGGGAAGAAACGGCACTTTCGGTTTCAAGTGTTTTAATCGGATTTCAGCACTGAAGCAAGCTAGCCGGTCTGCTAAGTTACGCTAACACTTACAGGGCAACGTTTGCTGAGAGTTTGCCTGCCGGAGAGAAAGAAACAACACTTGTTCATTCTCCAGACAACCCGACGTTTGCCAGAATGGAGAATAAATATAATCTCAAGAGTCCGGGTAAGCTGACTTTCAGTTGTTCTTAAGCTGTTAGCCGTTAGCACACCTGCTAACACCACTGACAGAACTGAAACCAAACAAGCTCTTTATTTAATAGTTAGCAGCTGATAACAGCAGACAGGTTCCTTCTCGATGAATCGGTCTCTGCCAGACACGTGAGTTTTTTTTGTTAAAAGCCATTTTATGTGTATAAAAAAAAGAGGGCCTTTTATTAAAAAAAAAGGGAAAAAAGAGTGAATATAATAATATAAATAAATTAATTATTTTATCCACGTGTGATTTATAAATATTTTTTTCTAAAAAAAAAAAACAACAAAAAAACTCCCCCTTCTTCTTCTTCTTCCTTTTACGAAAAAGAAGTGAGGAAGAGGGGGGTCTAAGCCTGACCAGATGGAGTTGAGCTTACACAAAAAAAAAAAAAAAAAAAAAAAAAATTAATATAAAAACAAAAAAAAACGATATGAAATATAAATAATATATAATTAAAAAAAACAAAATAAAACACCTTCTCCCTGTTCAGGGGTTATAGGAGCAATGACAAAAAAAAAAAAAAAAAGATAAATAAAAAGAGAAAAAAAAAAAAAAAAAAAAATAAAAATATAAAATAATATTTATTTAAAGAAAAAATAGAAAAAAAAAGGTGAATAAGAGGAGAAAGGGGGGGGAAGGGGGGGGAAAGATGGGAAACGGAAAAATTAAAAAAAAGAACATAACAAGGGTTTTTATATTTTAAAAATAAAAAAAAATAAAAAATAAAAAAAATAGAATAAAAAGGGAGAGAGAGGGGGAAGAAGAGGGGGGGGAAGGGGAGAATATTTTAAAAAAATATATATAATACATTTTATATTTTATTTTTTTTATTTTTTTTTTTGGGCCCCCCTCTGAGAAGGTTTTGGACTTTTACAATTTATAAAAAATATAAATTTTAGATCCCCCGACGTGGAGGTGGAAAGATTGGCTGGTATATGATAACCACGGACAGTTTCTTTCTAATTTAATTGTTTAACATTTGATAACTGTGGACAGTTTCTTTCCAAATGAGTGGAATAACTTATTAATCTGCAGATATGTTCCCTAATGAACTGGTTGGCATATTAAACTGTGGACAGTTTCCTTTTAAATCAGGGTAACTTAAAGGGATAGTACACCCACAGAATGATGTGCCTTCATTTTCATGCTGAGCAAGACTCTGGAGCACTTTTTCATATCACAAATGCAGCCGGAGATCCGGGGTGGGGGGTCGTTATCCACCAACTTTCATATAATGGAGTTCACCGGTGCTCGAAACAAAAAGGTCCAGAAATGTCCACAAAACCTTGTCAATATTCTTCCATGCTGCTCATTAAAAGCAATCCAAGTGTCCTGAGTGGGTAGTAGGGATGCACGATATAATTAGAGCCCGACCGAGATGGGATTTTTGAGGCCGATACCGATAAAAACGATATCCGATGTCAGCCGATATATATCAGCCAGGATATTAAAAAATAAACGTACATACAGGATCTGTATTGCCCAACTGTAGTCCAACTTAAATTCTTATAATGACCAAAATGTGATTCAACACTAAGAATCAGAACATCCAGAATCTGTGATGATGTTTTACGTGTTGACACAAATTTGTTGCGTTTTCGGCTTTACTGGTGCTGCAGCCCAGGCTAATGTTCACACGCAGATGTTGCATCCAACACCTGTTAAATCTTTGTGAGGTGGCTCCGCACCTTACTCTTTTCCTCTTCCTGAGAACGAATATATATACATTTAGTGTATTTTAGTGATTAGATTTGAATACTATAGATGACCATTTCAAAATAAAAACAAGTGGCTGCAAACAGCTTACAGTGATAACACACAGACTAATGGGGGGTGTTTTGTAACTGATACATTTTTAGACTCCTTCACTAAAACACCTTAGAAATATAAATTTATCTTCTTTACAAGCTTTAAAAAGTTCCACCTTCCACTGAATACAAGGAACCAAACTAGAGTTGAGTAGCAATGTTGCAGCTTTTAAAACATCTAAACAGAATTACAACTAAATATATTAGTTGGAGCCTTTTAATTAGTTTAATGAAAACATTAACTTCTGAATTTGTTACCCCCAGTAAAACCTGCATGGCATGAAGTGTAGGGGGACACAATATAATAATCTTGTATTAGATAACAGTGGAGATGGAAGTTAACAGTTGCATGTATGCTGTTTGTGTCACAAAGAGGCGACTTACACAGCATTTACTGCTGTATAATCTAACTTTAGTTAATAGTAGAAAAGGAGTTAGCAGCTGCATCTTTATTTATTTAACAAAGAGGCAGCTCTCACAGAGGTAAAATGATAATATCATACTTGCCAACACTCCCGAATCATGTGGGAGACTCCTGATTTTTAACGTCGTCTCCCACTGGGCTCCTGATCTGTAATTTATCCCGCTAATGTCCTGATTTTACAGTGAAGGAAACAAGTAAGCTTATGTGGGATATTTGTCAAAGTGTCTGGCAACCCTTACACGTACAGTCTTTGGCCCGAACACAAGAAGAAGAAGAAGAAGTTGTCATTCAGATGCACACTTGAGGAAAAATCACCTAATCCAACACGCCCTGGTTACAGACAACAACTCACCCACGGAAAATGAAAAACTCTCGCCTTTGCGTTTTTGGGGAACAAAAGTGAGAGAGAGAGATACCCACAGCAGCGGGATTTAAACTATCTCCGTCCAGGAAAACGCAAACATGAGCAGAAACAGAGCGCATGTCAGGTCTCTATGGGATTTATGCACGGTCACTCCCGTTTACAAGTCAGCCCCACGACTTCTGGTTCAGCACTGCCACAACCACTGTTTGCAGTCTGTGATCACAACAACGGGTAAAATGACATTTTTTACACGCTGTCTTCAAGACCTGCCTCGCATTAGCGTGGACGATGTCCACAGGATTTTTCAGAAGCACACTGCGACGACCGGTAGCTCGGCGGCAGCATCAGAGGACAGTGACAGATCTCCATTAATGGACAGTTATATGTTAAAAATGTTGTTGATTCAGACACCGTGTTGTAATAACGATAAATATCA
Organism: Atherinomorus stipes; assembly: GCA_023101725.1. NCBI lineage: Eukaryota > Metazoa > Chordata > Actinopteri > Atheriniformes > Atherinidae > Atherinomorus > Atherinomorus stipes. Next base: position 82,794 of record JALJCO010003674.1, read on the forward strand.
CTCGCATATCGCTCATTTGCTCCAGCTGCTGTCTTAGTTGAGCAACCTCCTCTCGAAGTCTCTGGTTTTCCTCCTTTCCTGTCCACAAAGACAGGATCCAGGCTGGCGCAGTATTCGTGATCTTGAGCATGAACCTTTCCCCTCGTTTCCACCTTTTCTGGTCTAGCCGTACGTTCCCATACAGACCGTCTTCTCTCACCAAGAGAATAATTGTTCTGATAAAAAAAGAACTGGAACGACGCTGGTTTCAGCCTCCTCCTCCCACCTGCGTCACTCGGCTCTTTGACATCCTGCGCTGTAAAGTGTTTACTGCAGACACGGGTGTGATGATGATGAAGTTTTCCCTTCTAATGTTCACAATCCATCTCTTTCGTAGTTGATCATCCGATGGAAACGTGTGAAAACTAATAACAGAATTATATTTGGCCGACGCGGCACACAAAGGAACACAGCAGTGTCCAGCTGTTGTCCCTTCATGTCGCTGAAACTTGAATAACGGCTTCATCTCATACTACTACGACTACGACTACTGTTATATCGATATAGATATACTATACTTAAGGTTGCTATACAATCTGTCGTCTGGATTATGAACAATATCTCATTCATTTGTTTACTTCAGTCTTCAAATCTACCGCCACAACCCGTCCCACAGGCTGAACCGGACATCCTTTCCTGGCGTATTGTAAACCGGAAGTTCTAAAGAACGCGTCATGCATAAGCCCCATTGCGCAGTGAAACTTATCAACCACACATCCAGATGTAGCCACATCCCGATAAAAGCAGAAAAACAACACAACAGAAGCGCCGCGTGTAAAGAGGCGCTTATGATCTCTGCGTCCTCCGCGACGGCATAAATGTTCTACAGAACCAGGTCCTGCTTCAACAGTGCATGCACTCTCAGACCCGCCGGGCAGGATGACATGAAAGATGTCCAGACTCACCTGCACTGTCAGAAAATCTCACTCTGGAGGCCGTTGTTAGGTATTTGTCTTTTTACCCCCAAAACTCTGTTACCATGTAGGAGGAGAGGCCAGAAGACAACAAGACTCTTCTTAGCTGTACCATGGAAGCGCACATCGTGAACGCGCGGCCCCAAAAAGTGTGTAGAACACCCTGATAACTAACGGAAAGATAAATCTGGAGTCACGGGGCAGTAGTACTCGTTCGTTCGTTCATTCTACTTAAAGTATGGGTGAAAATCAAGGAGTTATATCTTTCGAAGGACTCAAAGTGATGCAAAAGCTTTACCAATGAGTAAATGCACGTATATACTCCTAGAAATAAGGTCCAGGTTGAAAAAAAAAGAAAGTTATCCTTTAAATCCCTGTTTTCGATTTAAACGTGAGATGACTGATCCATCTGGTGAGAAAGTTAGGTGGATATTTGTGGAGGTTAGCTTGGTGTAAGTGAATAAATAGACATAATGTTTTTTTATTTTTTATTTTCTGTAATATGCTTGACGTAAATTGTAATATATCCAGATAGTTTTCACAGCTGAAATGTTTGTTTTTATGTCAGGATAAGCTTTAATGTTAGATTTGGACACGTTGACATTGAATCTTCTTTAAGGCCTTTGCACACCCTTGCTACCCGACATTATCAGTGTTCTCCAAGCAGGGCTGAAACAGTTGGCGACTGAAAGACTGAGTTTATGCCACGTGTCACCATGCACTCACTGGTTAGCTTATTGTTTGCTTTCCTGGTGCACGACTCTTGTTTCAAGGACAGATGGAAACATGCACACAGTGTGTAACGGTGCAGGTGCTCAGACCACACAAGCAGCAATAATCTGTTCAGGGTCGCTGGCTCGGAAAGTTTCAGTCGTGTTTTCAGTTTCCACAGGAGGAGTTTCAGAGATGATCTCAGTAAAAAGATTTTGTTTGGCGCTCATGTTGGATCAGGGGGCTGACGACAGAAAAATGAAAACTCAAGTTAGAGAGGTCACAGTCATGGATTTTCTTGGTATGATTACTGTAAGAGAAATAATCACGGTATTACAGTTATCACAACAGATCAGGGGTCTGCAGCCTTTATAATCCAAGAAGACATTTTTCACTTCAACCCAGCTCAATAAAAGTCTTCTAGAGCCACAAATTCCATTGCCTTTTGAAAAAAGGCAACTAATCATTTTTGATGAATACTTACTATTGAACAATAAACTACTTACTCATTTTAAAGGAATAAAAGTTTTATTTCAACTTTTAGATTTTGAAATTTAAAAGAAAAAACTTGCAAAAAAGAGGATATATATATATACATTTTATCTAACCAGATTTTCTTCAATGGAACTTAACTGTATAAAAAAGGTTAAAAAGGTTATAAATAAAATATTGATATTTGTGAAAAGTATGGGGGGAAAAAAATCCCCTAATTTATTATAATTTATTAGGAGTACTTTTAGTCATGTTTTGGAAACTCAACATAATTATTTCATGAATAAAACTGGTAAAACTTATGTATATATTCAAAAATATTAGCTGATCTTTTATTATTTATAGTTAAAGTTATAGAGAGCCATCGCGGAAGGAACAAAGAGCCACTTGTGGCTCTGGAGCTGCAGGACGCAGACCCCCGCAGTACATGCTTCAGTTGATTTCACATCATTACAGTGAGGCAAAAAAGTATTTAGTCAGCCACCAATTGTACAAGTTCTCCCACTTACAAAGATGAGAGAGGCCTGTAATTGTCATCATAGGTATACCTTAACTGTGAGAGACAGAATGAGAAAAAAAAACATCCAGAAAATCACATTGTCTGATTTTTAAAGATTTTTTTTGCAAATTATGGTGGATAATAAGTATTTGGTCAATAACAAAAGTTCACCTCAATACTTTGTTATATCCCCTTTGTTGGCAATGACAGAGGTCAAACGTTTTCTGTAAGTCTTAACAAGGTTTTCACACACTGTTGCTGGTATTTTGGCCCGTTCTTCCATGCAGATCTGCTCTAGAGCAGTGATGTTTGGGGGCTGTCGTTGGGCAACACGGACTTTCAACTCCCTCCAAAGATTTTCTATGGGGTTGAGATCTGGAGACTGGCTAGGCCACTCCAGGACCTTGAAATGCTTCTTATGAAGCCACTCCTTTGTTGCCCGGGCAGTGTGTTTGGGATCATTGTCATGCTGAAAGACCCAGCCACGTTTCATCTTCAATGCCCTGCTGATGGAAGGAGGTTTCCACTCAAAATCTCACCATACATCGCCCCATTCATTCTTTCCTTTACACGGATCAGTCGTCCTGGTCCCCTTGCAGAAAAACAGCCCCAAAGCATGATGTTTCCACCCCCATGCTTCACAGTAGGTCTGGTGTTCTTTGGATGCGATTCAGCATTCTTTCTCCTCCAAACACGAGAAGTTGTTTTTCTACCAAAAAGTTCTATTTTGGTTTCATCTGACCATATTACATTCTCCCAGTCCTCCTCTGGATCATCCAAATGCTCTCTAGCAAACTTCAGACGGGCCTGGATGTGGACTGGCTTAAGCAGGGGGACACGTCTGGCACTGCAGGATTTGAGTCCCTGGCAGCGTCATGTGTTACTGAGAGTAGCCTTTGTTACTTTGGTCCCAGCTCTCTGCAGGTCATTCACTAGGTCCCCCCATGTGGTTCTGGGATTTTTGCTCACCGTTCTTGTGATCATTTTGACCCCACGGGGTGAGATCTTGCTTGGAGCCCCAGATCGAGGGAGATTCTCAGTGGTCTTGTAAGTTTCCCATTTTCTAATAATTGCTCCCACAGTTGATTTCTTCACACCAAGCTGCTTACCTATTGCAGATTCAGTCTTCCCAGCCTGGTGCAGGTCTACAATTTTGTTTCTGGTGTCCTTTGACAGCTCTTTGGTCTTGGCCATAGTGGAGTTTGGAGTGTGACTGTTTGAGGTTGTGGACAGGTGTCTTTTATACTGATAATGAGTTCAAACAGGTGCAATTAATACAGGTAATGAGTGGAGGACAGAGGAGCCTCTTAAAGAATAAGTTACAGCTCTGTGAGAGCCAGAAATCTTGCTTGTTTGTAGGTGACCAAATACTTATTTTCCACCATAACCTGCAAAAATATTCTTTAAAAATCAGACAATGTGATTTTCTGGATTTTTTTTTCTCATTCTGTCTCTCACAGTTGAGGTATATGAATGATGACAATTACAGGCCTCTCTCATCTTTGTAAGTGGGGGAACTTGTACAATTGGTGGCTGACTAAATACTTTTTTGCCCCACTGTATACAGTTGTGTGAATAAGTGTTTGTCCTGATTTCTTAGTTTTTTGCATGTTTGTCACACTTTAGATAAAGATAACACAAGTAAACACAAAATGCAGTTTTTAAATGACTGTTTTTATTAGTAAGTGGGGAAAAAATTCAAACCTACAACAAACTGCACTAACAAACCACACTTTGCAGCTGTATTTGGGTTAAATTAGTATGAAAGTAATTGCTTTTGGACATTTCAAAATGGTTCTGGATTCGGGACGTGTACCATTGTGATGCATCGGTTTAATAATGAATTGGTACACTCCTATTGTATTAGTTCTTGTTGGTATTACGATCTCGGTGAACAGATAAACTGCTGTGGGACTTTTTAAATATGGCGGGGCCAGAAGAGGGGAGATCACGCGAGGGGGGGGGCTTTCCAATTTTAAATTCAATTCTTTTGGATGGGTTTTTGAGAATCTTAAAAGATAGAAGGCACGCGGGAGAAGGGGGAAAAAAAAAAGCGGGAATAATAATCTACAAGAGAGAGGGGGTGTATATATAAGAGACAAGACTTAATTTAAAGAAGAGGAGGAGAAAAAAGGAAGGGGGGGGGGGGGGAGAAGAAATGGAAGGCTGGTAGTTATTGGTAAATCAAAATGTTAATGCATGTAAACAGTTACCATGGTGATAACAGGACAGTATAGGAGTGACTGTCTTCAGAAATCCCTCTCAGATAACTTCTGCAGGTTCAGATACATGATTTATTCAGTCTGTCACCGTGGTCACCATGTCAGATTAAACCACCATGGTGGCAGAAATGATTCCCGTGTTGTAGTCGGGAGACTGGTACTGGAACAATACCAGTATCATGGTCGTGACCAGTCATTGATCAGTTCATGGCTGCATCACAACGCTGTTGCTGTGTGTGACAGCCGTCCTCTGCTCACACACAGAAAATAAAAAGAAGAAGAAACTGATTGTGGAGCCGTTTACAAACATTCATGCTGCATAACAACGCATCCCGGACATTTAATAGGAAGTACCGAGGTTGTAAATCAGATGGCGTTTGAGTTTATACCGTTAGCTTGTAAGCAGTTAGCTAGTCTGTTTAGTGTCTACCAGGATTTGCTAAACAATGAAGCCGAATGTTGCACAAGCAGCGAAACTCACCGACAGCAATGCAGGTGAGTCCCTAACAGCTGGAATCACCTCCTTTCCAAACGTAGTGATGATGTCGTCTTTGCCTGATTTAATCCCAAACTACTGAGAGTTGCTCCTGTATGGAGGAGGTGAAGACGACCCGGAGCTGAACCTGCTGCAGACAGCAGACGGTTGGGGACCATTTTGGTTTTAACAAATTCAAATGAGGTCCAACACTAATAATAACCATGTTTTAACAAGAAAAATGCAGTTTCTGGGTGATGAGTCCTTTGCCAAGTTAGTGTAATGGTAATAGAAACATAAAACAGCAACGCTGCATCGGTATTTTTTTTTTTTTTCGTCATCAAAATACAGATTTATTTATATAATTTAAAACTCAACGATCTCTGTTTGTTTTGTCAGGTTATTTTACATTTTTATGAATATATGAGTGCGTGTTTGGCCGTAGACTGTCGTACAAACGGGCATTTTGCCCCCTGGTTGCGTGCACAACTGCCAATGTTTTAAACGGGAAACTCATTTATGGAACCCTGAGAATATGCTGCCGCGGAGTAGGAGCTAAAAAGGTTGTGGGAACTGAGGGCCAAGGTCCCTAGTTCCTATGTATCCAAATGCGCAAAAAAAAACAAAAAAAAAAAAACGAGCTGGTTCCCAAAAAAGGTTCTAGGAACTCCAAAAGGTTCCTACAGTCTGAAAGCGCCTCATGTCAGAAGTAAACGTTGACATCATTTATTTGCAACGATCAGGGTTAATCTGTGAGCTGATATGCTAAATGGTAATTAGTGAATTTTTCTTCCTTAATAGTGAATTTAAGAAAGAAAAATGAGGAAGCTCATTTCTCTCCGTTATAACCAATTTCATTTAAATAATTCAATCAAATATTTCTATGATATTTTTTCTTAAAGATTTTGTTTATATTTGCTGCCCCTTGGCCAGGACTCCCTTGGAAAAGAGGTTTTAAATCTCAATGGGACTTTTTCCTGGTAAAATAAAGGTTAAATGAAATGAAGAAATAAAATATTTCAGGTGCACTTGGTGCCCCCTGGTGATGTGGGCGCCCCAAACAGTCAGTTACATTGTGCACAGTTTGCCTCATTTATGCTGTGCTGTAGACAAAAACATTCAAAAAATTTGAAATACTGTACTGAAATATGCAGTGGACTCTATTACTGACCAAACCAGGCTTGAGAAAACGCAAATAAAAAACAATTTGATATGTTTTTATAATATAACCATTGAAAAGATTAAATTTCTGGTTGATATTTCACAATTGTGAAATAAACCATTTTTGGTGCTTTGCTGTGCTCCTTTACTCAGTGATGTATTTTGAACGCTGATGTAGGGGTTAAGAGTTGAGATATTTTTCCGTCTTACACCAGTGTGACTTGGACATGTGTGACCCCGTTTTTATGCAGCCTTCATGAGAAGCCATACTGTACTTTATCATACTCCACAGTTTTCAAAGCACCTTCTCAAAGAGCAGGATTATGTCTTTCATAAATATCTTTCCCTTCATAGCTACTGGAAGCAGCAACAGCAAAAAAAGCTGTTGAAAGTGTTCAGACTGGGGGGTTGGGGTGGGGGGATCTTCTCTCCCTTCTCTATGTGTTTCACAACTTTGATGTTGGGCTGTTATTATGCAATAATATCTCCTCTCTGCCCTCTGGACCTGCTGTGAATCATTCCCAGTGGCAGACACTCAGAATGTTTGTTACATAAGATGATCTGGCATGCAGGGATGATCACCCCAGTGCCTTGGGCCAGTGACCTGACCCCTCCAAACTCAGCAGAGACCCTACAGTAGCCATATTTGTAAGGGCATCTCCTTGCCCTTGCTGCTTATTGAAAACAATGCTAGAAATGGCATGTGCTAAGAAACCCAGCACAGTCTTAGCCTGGATTTCAGATTTCAATAAACATGTTCACAGCAACAATAAACATGTTTATTTCCGCCGTGAACTTTATTTATGCTGTAAACATGTTCAATTCTGCCGTAAACATGTTCATTTCTGTGGTGAATATGTTTATTTCTCCTGTAAACATGTTTATTTCCGCCGTGAACTTGTTTATTTATGCTGTAAATATGTTTATTTCTGAGTGGTCTATTCAATAATTCAATTAATAGATCATTTATATTGAAATTTCAATATTGAAATGCTGTTTCAAATCAACTGAACAAATAAAGGTAGTAGGCACTAAATGTTTCTTTTATTTCAGTTTTTCTAAGCAGGATGTGTTGATCATGTTAACATCGGACAGTATCCACGATTAGGCGCTTTACTGTAGTATTTATTTGTAACGATGCACATCTTGACCTAAAGAAACATGGAGGGAGATGGTGGCAGATGTGTTTCAGACCAGGATCATTAGTTCTCAACAAGATGTCCAGCCAAACCAAACCAAAGAGCTTGTCGCTAAAAGAGGGACAACTTCTGTCGCATGGATGTGGTTTGGATATATATATTTAAAAAAAGACCGACGTGGTCACGGACCAGACAACAGAAGGTATCCTGTCTCTTGGGGAAGTCTTGGCGACCCCGAGCCAGCATACAAACAACTGTCGTCTGTCTTTTTATATCCAAACCACATCCATGTGACAGAGGCTGTCCCTCTTTTAGGGACAAGCCTCTCAGTTTGGGTCAGCTGGTCATCTTATTAAAGGTGTCATCACCCGGAAATCCCACTTTTTCACGTTAAAACATCTGTATTGGAAAAGGACCTCAGTTATAACGTGCCAGAGACTCCAGAAAGTGAAAGTAACTTCGTCTTTGAGTGCGGGCGCTAGGGCTGGGAACAAAAAATCGATACACTGAAATATCGCGATATTTTCATAAGCAGATTTCATATAGAGATTCAAAAATGCAATATAGATCTATCTTACCAACGAAATCTCACGAGATTTCGTAAGATAACGGTGAAATCTCGCGATACTTTGCGAAAACCTGAGAGATTTTGTGACTGAAGAACGAAATCTCGTGAGATTTCATTAGTAAAATAGATCTATACCACATTTTTACATATCAATATGATATCAGCATATGAAAATATCGCAATATTTCAGTGTATCGATTTTTTTCCCCAGCCCTAGCGGGCGCTCTCTTCTCACCAGAATCAGCCACAAGCACGCGGTCTCCACAGTACGCGAATTGGATTTCTTTCTCCCAATGACGTAAACGAGAAAGGCTGCTAGCGAGCTGCTAAGCTAGCCTCTTTAGCGCCACCTAAAAGCAGCTGATTACCTGCCGTGGAGTCGTTATGATCAGCTGTTATGACATGAACTAGAGAGCCTGCGAGCGAGCTGCTAAGCTAGCGTCTTTAGCACCACCTGAAGACTGCTGAATACCTGCTACGGAGTAGACCAGCTTTGTCAGAAAGGACGCCGGCAACAGGAGGAGGAGGAGGGGGGAGATTGCCATGCTGAGTTGCCTCGGCAGAAATTCAGCAGTTTTCAGTGCTCTAACAGGAGGGACAGCTTTACCAGGGAGCAGTGGATTATATTTATCAGTGAGGATGTGCAGTCGGTAAGTGTTGCTGCTGTGTAACCTATTATCTTTTGTGTCAGAGACCAGTAAACGGTGGTTGAGGAACAGACAAGCTGCTAATGTAGCTACAACAGCTAACACTGTTTGGTTAACTTCACGTCAGACGTCCGCTCCTTATATTCATCAGAGTCCAGCCCTTTTACTCCGCGGATCCTCTCCATCAACCGCACTGTTACGTTTTTATCACATTTTTCTCTGTTGGGACATCATTTCCTTCACTTGGTCTGTCCTGATAAAACTTTGTTTTGGCTTTGACGTTTGCCTCGTGAACACGCTTACAGACAGGTCTAACTATAGTGCGTATTCTCGCGACAGACAATAGTTGGGGATTAAAAGAGGTTAAAATGAGCTCATTAAATTTTCCTCCCACCCAACTAGAATTAAAAATTAATTTGAGGATAATTTAAGAAGGATTGTGTATGTAAAACAGCAGGTTATGACACCTTTAAGAATTAGTCTATTGCTGCCTTCATGTGGTATCGTATTTATGGTAAATACAAATTTATTTATTAATTATTATTATTATTTTATATTTGTAGTTTTTATTTTCTTTTTTTATTTTTATTGTTGAATATTTTAAAAAAACCCAGTGTTATCCTCATGGGGGTCCTCCACGGTGAGAGGTCGTCGGTTTTTGGGGGGGTTTTCTCTGGGGGGGTTTTTGGGGGGGGGGGGGTAGGGGTTTTTTGAAAATGAGGGGGGGGGGGGGGGCCGGCGGGGGGGGGATGGGGGGGGCCGGGGGGGGGGCAAAAAGTGGGGGGTGTCAGGTGGAGGATCCCCAAGATATGTTCCCTAAAAGAGGGGCAAGCAGGGGGGGGGGGGGGGGGGGGGGGGGGGGGGGGGGGGGGGGGGATGTGTATTTTTTTTTTTTTAATATGATATTAAATCATTATAAAAATTATCATCCAAAGTCCGACATGCAAATTGCACTAGGAAGCTGGAAAAATTTCATGATACCTGAGTTGCCGAGATGAGGTAAACTTTGACCTTTCAACATGGCGGAGAGCAACAAAAATATTCTGAATATGATGCTTTACATTATGTTTTAAGTTCTCTGCTGCTGCTATTTGGTTCGTTTGTAGTCTGCATAATTCTGTGACATGCAGAACTTTAATCCCATCGCCATTTAGAGTTAGTTTTATTTTTAAAAATACAGTTATTGTTTGGTTTACCTCCTCAGAGCAGGTGCTAGCTAGCAGCTAGCTGGCTAGTCAGTACAGGATAGCCCTCAGTGATTCACTTCATTACAACAAATCACTTGAACACAATGCACTGGTAATTTCCACTTAACAAGTGGAAAGGATCATCTTTCCCATATCACATGAAGGCAGCATAATTGCCCTCCTCTGAAAGGTCCGCCACTGTTTCCCTCCATGTTTGTTTGCAGCGTGCGTGTGCACGCAGCACATCTTGATTAAACACTGCAGTAAAGCATCTATCGCGGCGTAAACGATAGAGCTTTATATAAAAAAAAAAATTTTTTTTAAAAATTTAAAAGATAATTATTTTTGTCAGCCCAACCAAATAAACATATTTTTGCTGTGAAGTTGGCCTGTTTAACATGGGAGTCTATGGGGATTCACTCCCTTATGGAGCCCCTAGTGGATGAGGGGGAACTGCAATTTTTCACTTTTCTGAAATTTGCTGCTTGGTTATTTGGTTTGCAATACGTTCTAAAATATGTGTTCTGTGTAGATTTATCTTCCCTGTTGACTTATAGATGGTTTGTCTTTCATATCATTGTCACATTAACCATTGATGTCAGCCTAATGGACAGTGTCATGAGTCGTGAGCGTCACGAGGATTCCCAGTGGGCAGTTTAACATGACATTCACAGAAATGCAGATGGCTGCCCTGACTCTAGCTGGAGTCACTGTTTGCAGTTACCGCTCACATTATTGTTGTGTTATCGTTTGTGTGGATGGTCAGCAACAGTAGCCTGATTATCATCATTACTGTGGTGTTAGCATGTTGCCGGGGGTTTTAGGAGGTCTTGTGTTTTTTTTTTCATTAAGCGTTGTTTCTCTTCAAAACTTCAAGATAAGAGCAGATTTTATTATCAGAAACTGTGTCGGCTCAATAACTTGCAAATAGCTGCAGGAATATTTGAGTATAAAACACACAAGTCAGAGCTGACAGTGGAGCAACTGAGAGTCGTTGATCTTGCTTTTGTCAAAAATGCAGTGTGGTGTTGGATACAGGGCTATATGGAGGTGTCACAGGACAATATTCACATCCACTCTGATAAACTTCTAAGCTGTTTGTTCTAGTTATGTCAAGTCAGACTGTATCAGTGCTGATAAAAAAAAAAAAGATCTCCCGTTCGTTGTTGCAGCCCTGACATCCAGAGAGTGACCAGCTCTTTGAGTTTTCTAGCCTCTAGCTAACCCCACTACAACTAAAACCATCTACTGCTGCTTTAGTTCAGGCTCAGATTAGGGCTGGATCCGGCCTAAAAATAAAATCTCAGATTTTTTTCTTTTTAATTCAATTTACAATTTTTTTTTTCCCTCCTGATTTTCTCCCCCACATATTCAGAAAAGCAGTTCAAATGACAACTCAAAACAAATTTTGCTTTTAATTAATCAAAAACAAGACAAATATAACCCCTGTTATTGGGATGCATAATGAATAAATAAAGACTGGTGGAATCAAAGTCCCAGCTGTGTTTTAAGTTACAATTTGTATTCTCATTGGTAGTCATGTTGCTTGCTGTTGCTGTTTTGTGTTTGCTGTGATGATGTCGCTTGCCATACTTTACTGCAATGTGAAACTAATGCTGTCAGAAGCTCCGAGTAGCCAAACATACGCTGTTATACAAAAACTTGATTTACTTATTTTTTTAAATCCCCTGCAATAAAAAAAACTGCAAATAAATTTATTTAGTTGATTTTTTTTTTTCTTTGCTCAGGCCTAGCTCAGATATTTTCATACAGACTTGAACTTTACTGTAAAATGATGAGAGAAATGCTGTAGAAATCAACAACAAGCCAACCTGTAAGCCAGAGATGCACATGGGGAGATCTCTCCGCCCTCAGCATTGCAGCATATGTACTTCAGCCTCCTCTTCCTCCACCACGTCCTGCATTGGCAGTACAGGCGCACGACATACAATACGAAAGAGCAGCATATCAATCAGAAGTCTCAGAGTTTCCCTCCAGGGTTTACAAAGCTGGAATGACATTTCCAGTCCAGTCACAACAGCAGTACGGCTCTGCAACACTGAATCCTCAAAAGGTTCCTCTTATCACCCTCCCTCCCAGATACATCCGCTTCTACTTTTATGTTTTAATTGCTGGAATAAAGGTCTCTTTTGCTTTTCCTGTGTTATTATTTCTTCCTGTAGTAGGGTTGTTCAATTATGGAAAAAGTCATTATCACAATTTTTTGGGTTTATATTGAAATCATGATAATTATTTTTTAGTCACAATGCATTTATTTAGCATTTCTCTCTCTGTCAAAAGACACTGTTATTGAAAATTAAGCAAAATTATGAAATTGGGTGGGGGGTGGGGGGCTATAAATATGTACCTTACACCTGTTTTGCAATGTATAAAACAAATGAATAAAATGAATGTAATTTAAACATTAAATAATGCATTGAAAACACAACTGTATCCAAAATAAACCGTTTCCAGCTGTTCTGCAATTACCTTTTGTTTTAAGAATAAAATAAATATTCTTATTTATGAAAAAAAAAAAAAAAAAAAAACATTGCATCAATGCAATGTTACAAAATTCCAAATTTAATATTTTTGTCAATGACACCCAACAAAATACACCAAAATTAACTTTAACTTCAGAATAACTTTCAGGAATTTTGTAAAGAAAAATGGCAAATAAATTGTTTCAGCTCGATTATATGAGATTGAAGATTGTTTGACATGAATATTAAAATCACGATCAAATTTCGATTAATTGCACATCCCTATCCTGTAGCACTGCTGGTATATCTCTCGCATGTTTTTGTGGTCTCAGCAACATCTTACGGACCGTTCCTTTCCCAGCGTCTACTCTGGAAACACCAGGAAATGTAAAAAATAACAAGTGTGTGCAATGGTTTCCAAATCCCATCTATATCCCACCTGCTGCAACTTTAGCCGTTTCTGTCTGCTACGCACTTTCTTCTATTTCAGGTGCAGCAGATTGTAGCCGCTACACTGCCACCCTCTGGAGGAAAAGTAGAAGAAAAGCAGCTGCTGCAGGACAGGAATAACACGTCTAATCAAGGGAGAAAACGAAACTATGAAAACTAAGCTGAACTGATCTACAATTCAGTTTAGTTTTAGTTAGTTTTGCACTGTTCTTCGTAGTTTCTATTTCATTTTAGTTTTTTTCAAATTTTTGGTTTTATTTTTATTTCAATTAATTTTTCACTGCTAGTTTTAGTTTTAGTCTTAGTTTTAGTTAACTATAATAACCCTGGTGCACACCGGATGCCTTCATTCGCATACACGGCTAGATTTCAACGCGTGCATGCTGGATGTTTACTTGCTTGATTCAGGTGGGTTTTTTGATTTTGTTTTTTGCATGAATAAAGCGTGTAATACACGTGAATAAAACGCTCCAAATCGCGCATCAGATTGAACTTACTTGAGTAGGGGATGGTGGTTTGTCACACGTCAATCACCTCAGTCAGGTGAATATGGCAGAACCCGGTTATTTTGAGTACTTTGAGAGGGCTGTGGCTTTGTACCTGAATTGGAAGTTGGAGAACTGAAGATGCCGGCAGGTTTGGGTCCACCAGATTCTCCAGAGGCACTCGGAGCTTGGTGAATTTCATCACCTGATCCAGGAGTTAAGTCTGGATGACGGCCGCTTCCAGGGGGATTTCCCCACCCAAGTGTGATGATCTGTCGGGGAGGATCGGTGCTGCATATCCCTCCAGGATACAAACTACAGCCGCTGTATTCCAGCTGCATACATGCTCGGATGTTACATTGCCCCGGATGTTCTGTGGAGTGGATAAGATTGGTTTTAATGACAGGCTAGCAGATTCCTATTGACTTGCACTAGCATTAGCATCAGCAACCTGTGATCGGCCTTAAAACTGAGTATCAGACATCAGCCTCCCCACCGATATTTAACCGATGTTTAAACGATCAGCCTGCTGTTTCTAAAGTCTAAAAAAAAAACATAACTTCTTCTTTTTTCTTCTTCAAACACTTATTTTTTACAGACGTCAAAACTTCTAAATTCTAGCGGTGGGAAAAAATATTAATACACTGAAATATTGCGATATTTTTGTATGCTGATATCATATTGACATTTAAAAACGCGATCGATCTATTTCTAACGAAATCTCATGAAAATTCACAAAATATTGCAAGAGTTTGTAACACAACCATAAAATCTCACGAGATTTTGTAAGTAAAATAGATCGACACTGCGTTTTTGAATATAGATTTGATATCGGCATATGAAAATATTAAAGATCCACCAATCCAGTTTTTTCCTATACAATCTGATACAGATACCTGGGCTGAGGGTAATGGCCGATACCGATCCGATACTACTGTTGAATGTATGAACTTCGTACCTTGTCATGTGATGAAGGCATCACGCTTGACATAAATATTAAACCTGTTCTTTTAAAAGAAAAAAGGTAACAAATTAAGACAGATATAAATTAGGGGTGGGGAAAAATATAGATACACTGAAATATTGTGATATTTTCATATCCCAATTTCATATTGACATTTAAAAATGCGATATTGATCTATTTTACCAACAAAATCTCGCGAGATTTCACAAAAACCTGCAAGATTTTGTAAGAGAACAACGAAATCTCACAATATTTCGTTAGTAAAATAGATCGATGCCGTGTTTTTAAAGGTGCCATGACATCAAATTTCACTTTTCTGGGGTTTTGGGTGTATAATATGATCTGTTGTGCACTGATGAGGCCATGTGAATGTCCAGAGTGAGAATCAAAGTTCCTGTTTATGGTCTGTCAGCTTTGTCTCTCTGCTCAGAAACAGTTGAATCAGACAGCAGGCTATCATTCTACGTAGTTCTATCATTCTACGTAATTTAATTGCTCCATTAAGAGCACACTATCAAGTAAACAGCGCCCCCCTCTCTCTCTCCTAACGGCCGATGCACCGCCCCCCCCCCCCCCCCCCCCCCCCTCCCCTCCCTGTCTGATTCAGCTTCGTATGGAGCTAGTAGTAACTTCTGTGCAGTCAGGTCTGGATTTTCAAACAAATGGATTTAAAAGAAAACTTCTGCAGCAACACTGAGGGAGGGGGCCACAACCTTGTCATTACCTGTAAGTTTATTTATTTTCTAAATGCTGTCTTGTCTGATAAACGTAGCTCACACTGTCTGAAGTGCCCATGTTGCTAGCAGTTAGCCTTTAGCAAACTCCGACCGCAGCTTGACCTAGATTCTCCAAATAAGGTCATAGCCAAATAAGGTGTAGCCAATCAAAATGAAGTCAACGTGGTCTCCGGGTAAAGCTCCATATCATCACCGGACCCAACTGTATTACTGAGGAAGTGAGGTCTGGCGTTTCAAAACAATACTCTGCTGTAAAAAATGACGTTTTTTTCTTTGGAGTATTTACATATAAAGTAATGCCAACAACATAAACTAGTTTTTAACTTCTATGTCATCACTCCTTTAAATATTGATATATCGGCATATGAACATATTGTGATTTTTCAGTGTATCAATATTTTTCCCACCCCTAATGTAAATCTGCTTATTTATTTACAAATAAAGTGCACATTTATTAAGACATTAATAAAAACATAAATGACTGGATCGGCCACATTCATCCGATATCCGATCCAGATAATTTGTAAGTATCGGAACCGATATATCCGATCCGGGTATCAGATCATTGCATCTCTAGAAAATATCGCGATATTTCAGTGTTTCGATATTTTTTTCCACCCCTATTTTTCAAAGCGTCGGAAACGGATAACAAAACTGCTATTTGCAATGACTGCTTATTGTTTTTCCAGCTTTGATATTGGTATCGTTATCGGCCACATGAGTTTTAAAATATCGGCATATCTGATATCAGCCAAAATTCCAATATCATGCATCCCTAATCTTAATGATGTGCAGAGCAGTGCAGCTGCATCTTTATGTGCACAGATCACTGCCTGCTGTTGCGTTTGTCAGATCTCTGCAGCGCTGCACGGCTTTGTCTTGTTTTGGGAAACACAGACCCCCGTGTTCCCGGCAAACGCAGATGGAGCTTTGCTTTTAAGACAAATCTCAGCTCTGCTTTGTTTCTAAAGCTCTTTCTGCTTCATTGCTGAGGATGCAGCTGTGTAGGAGATTTTTGCAAAGCCGAAACATGAGCTGTGTTTTAATCAGGCGAGGCAAAGATGCTGAAGAAGACTGGTGTATGAAAGCTCACCGTCTTGCATATGAAGTTTCTCATCTGCTCTCTTGTCTTAACATTTTTAAGCACGATTGAGGCTGCGTGCACTCTATGACTCTGGTATAAAGAGGATGTGGACCTTGAAGAAAACCCACATTTTTTCTGTTCTTGTGTGTTCAGTGTGGATTACTGTTAGTTCTCATCTTCGTTGAAGAGTGTCTGTCCTTGGGCAGAATCAGATGGAACACGTGCCCTGAAATTCATGTGGTGTCAGGCCATGTCTTTGCTCCACTGCTTCACCCCCCCTGCAGCTTCAGCATCTTCCCAGCTTGCCCCACTTCCTCCCTCCCATCCATCTCCACAGCTGACCCTCCTCATCTTCTCCCATGCTCATTTCACAGTCTCCGTTTCCCACTTAACATCCCAGCAGTCTGTGCTAGATTGGATTGCAAACCAATTTCGTGTTCGTGAATACCTCTTAGTTCCACTTTACTTTTCACAATTACTTTCTAATTTTCAGCCCGTCCTGTTTGTCCTGGCAGCGGCTGGTAGCTGGTTGGAGCTGTAAGGGCAGGTGGTTGACCTCTGTGTCTGAGAGGAGAACATGTTCAACTATGTGAGGATGCTGTTTGTTAGACAGTTGCTGTGACTCATGACCTCATCTTAAAGAATAATGGACATTGTTGCCCCGGACGATATCCTTATAGGTCCCTGTTTTGTCCTTGCAGAGATGACATCTGTAATAGCAGTCACCATAACACCAGGGGTGTCATTATGTCCTTTACCAGCAGTGACTGATCCCACCCTCTATAGTCTTAAACACCACCACCACCACCTGGGTGTGTGGAAACAACGTGACAGGGAGATGACGGTCTTAAAACTGATTCAGCGTGTTTTAGAGTGTAGATGTGACTTTAAGAACAGCTTCATACCTTCCTGAACGCACATCAAGTGCTGAAATCTTCAAAGTGATCAACCCTTTCTTCAGGGAAAATGACATTTCATGGGCAAAATGTGTTGCGCTGTGCACCGTTGGTGCAAGAGTGATGGCTGGATTAAAAAGTGGCCTAATCCCGCTTGTCAGAAATGTGGCTCTAGAGGTGATTTGGACGCATTGCATGTTGCACAGAGTCACTTGTTGCTAAGGACATGAGTGCTGATCTGTCTGATGTTATAGACACGGTTGTGAAAGTTGTGAATATAGTCAAGAAGAGTGCTTTGCAAACACAACTCTTCTGTAATCTCTGTTCTGCTGAAGGAGAAGACCACACTGGGCTACTATATCATTCAGACGTCCACTGGCTTTCACGAGGAACAGTGTTTCACTTTGGAATTACGCACATCTATTAAGGAGTTTTACTTCTTCAAAAGCGAACAGAGCTGGCTGCACTTTTCAGCAACAATGTCTGCAGGGTTCCTACAGAGTCTTAAAAAGTCTTAAAAGTCTTAGATTTACAAATCTGCATTTAATACCTTAAAAAGTCCTTGAATTTGACAGTTGTGGTCTTAAATTTCATCTAGTAGGTTTTAAATTCTTATATGCTCCAACAGATTTCCCTCATTTAGAAAAATGACCAACCCCCCCCCCCCCCCCCCCTACAGATCCACTTGTTTTTCTCAACCAACAAATCTTGACAGAGCCTTTATTTTAGCCAATCAGGAAGAGATTAGGGCGGGTCTTTGCACTGCCATCACCTGTCAGCCTGAGGTTTGTGTGTTTGTGTCAACATTTTCAAACCATCTTCAAAGAAAATTTCACACTGGGTACCAATGATAGATGGAGGTAATGAAGGCCAAAAGTTTTTGTTCAATCCATCTTTTTTGACAATATCTTTGAAAACGTAGAGGGATCTGTGTTTTTGCCAGCATGGCCGTGAAATAGGCATTAAATTATGTTTCAGGTGGTCTTAAAAAGGTCTCAAAAAGTCTTGAATTTAACTTGTTAAAATGTGTAGGAACTCTGTGTCTGGATCACCAAACTTGCATATCTTGCTGACATTTTTGCTGAGCTGAACAAACTTAACAGTTCTATGCAAGGTCGCCACACACACGCCTTTCAGCTGTATGACAGGATGGAAGGCTTCATCAAAAAGATAAAAAGATGGAAGGAGCGCGTCGGTGAGGGAGTCTTTTCTATGTTTCCATCAGTGGATGAGCTGGGAGATTCTGCTGTGCTCTCGCCTCTTGTAACCCACGTGATTCTTGACCACCTGGAGGAACTCCATGGTCAGTTCAGTAACCACTTTTCTGAGGCCGACTCCTGATGCAGGGACAAGACAATGGCCACGTTTAATGGAGACTTTTTCCTTTGGATTGAAATCATTCTGATTGAGGATTTAGGGCAGCTGTTTACATGGGAACTAGTACATTCGGTTGGCGTGTACATGCGCCAATATTCATTCAGAATAATCCTGCCTGACATGCGCAGAATGATGTAAATCACGTTATTTATTAAAGACTGAGGTCTACAAACAGCTGATCGTCGCAGTCGTTGTGGTTTCTGCAGGACTTAATGAAGCAGCAGCTGATCCTCATGAGCTCCTACTGGAAACAACCAAGAGGGAAAGCTGTAGAGACAGAGTTTGAGTTAAAAACAAACTTTCTCGCTGTCAAGGGAATGACGTCGTTCACAACCATC
The DNA here is from genome assembly GCA_023101725.1 of Atherinomorus stipes. Classification (NCBI taxonomy): domain Eukaryota; kingdom Metazoa; phylum Chordata; class Actinopteri; order Atheriniformes; family Atherinidae; genus Atherinomorus; species Atherinomorus stipes. Next base: position 101,662 of record JALJCO010003674.1, read on the forward strand.
TGTCAAAGTGAGGAAACGTCACTTGTTTCACGTTGACGTCTCGTCGAAGCATGCGCTGTAAGAGCGCAACCTCACAACTTTCCGATTCAGCGTTTACATGATACCCCGTTCGGTTTGGGGAAAGGAATATTCTACCTCTGTGAAACCGAAAGAAAATTCATTCGGTTCTGCGCTTTTCATTCGGAAAGAGGCGTTTACATGGATCATTTTCATTCCGAAAGAGCTTTTAAACTGAAAGCAATCGGTCTATTTGGGTCCATGTAAACGCAGCTAGTGATACAGTTTCCGTTCAGGGAGAACGCAGCAGACGGCGCGCGCCTGACGGTGACAGAGGAGGATCAGCTGATTGAACTGTCCACTGATGGCACGTTCAGAAACTTATACGAAACGAAACCACTCACTCAGTTCTGGATATCATGCCAGGAAGGATTTCCACAAGTGGCAGCAAAAGCAATAATGAGCCTGTTGCCTTTTGCTACAACCTATCTTTGTGAAAGTGGATTTTCCTCACTCACCTACCTGAAAAACAAATACAGGTCAAGACTGCAGCCTGAGGCTGATATGACTGCTCACAACCTCCATCCGTCCACGGTTAGACAAGTTGTGCCTTTCATCAGGGTCAGACATCTCATTAATGCGGGAATGATTCATTGTTCACAGCCCATACTGCATGTATGTAAAATGTTTAAAAACACCCTAACCCACTTTGCATGTTCAGAATAAAAACCGGAATATATGAACTTGTGTATTATGTGTATATCTTAGTACTGAATTCAATAACAAGGTACATTTCTACAAGGTAGGACCAGTTTAATATAACACACAATCTTATACATAAGTAGGGGTCCTTGCTCCATCTCTCCATCAGTTTGGGAGTCCTTGGCCTGGAAAACGTTGAAGACCCCTGGCCTAAAGATCACTACATCTAGCTGCCGCAAGGCACGCGCCTGCAAGTTCACGACACCAGGGAAGCCACGACGTTCAGCGCCTACTTTGCCGATAATGCAAAAACGTAGAAGAAGAAATTAGCTGTTTACATTGTACTCAGAGCGAACGAGCTGCAGACAAATCGGGACAAACACAAGCTGTTGATTTAAAACGAAGCAAGAAAGAAAAAGGGAACGCAATCTCGTCTGCCGAGGCTTCCGTAGTGTCGCGAACTCGCAGGGGCGTGTTTTGCGGCAGCTAGATGTACTAATATTGTGATATTTCACTGTATTGATATTTTTCCCAGCCCTTGTGCGATATTTTCAATCGTTGCTCGCAGCCCCAACTCAAATTGTGTGATTCAATCACAGAGTTCAAAAGTTCACAGCTTGCGATGTCTGTTCTCACACTGTACGAACCGACGCTCGGATGCAATCTGACTACTCACACTGTATGTCCTCAAAGACAGGTTGGGGTCTTGAACAATCCCGACATGCAATGCAATAAATAGAAGAGGTAATAGTAGAAGAAGAAGAAAAAGAAGACTGAGAAGAAGTAGACGACAACAGCAGCAACAGTATGCCCTCACTGAAAAAACACGCTGCCTTGACGATTTGCGCTCTTCTTTGTGAAGAATTCACCTGAAAGTAGGGATGTACCATATCGGAATTTTGGCCAATATCCATTATACCGATAATTTAAATCTCATGTAGCCGATAACTGATATTGATACCGATATTAAAGCTGAAAAATAAGTTGTGTAATATTCATTAGTTGTGCAAAATTAGAAAAAATACCTCAACTTGTGTTTATGCATGTATAAAAGTCAAACTTAATGACAGTTGTTCAAACAAAACGAATAGGATGTGTGTTATATCCTAGAATGACCTGGATTTTCTACTCTCTGAGAAGAGAGAGAAAAAAATATCCCAAAACAAGGGATATTTGGTTATTTACACAAATGAGCGTGTATAAACTCTGTTCACACAGAACATCCTAAAAGAAACTGTCTTTAGAAGATTAAGAGTCTGTAAAAAAGACGTTTTTGAAGAAGAGGAAGTTTTTGTTTTTTCTAGACTTTAGAAACAGCGGCCTGATCGGTTAAATATTGGTTAAATATCAGTGGGGTGGCCGATACTGATAGGGGGCCAATTATATCACGCATCCCTACCTAAAAGAAAAGGTGACGACGTTGTTTGTGGACGGGGAATTGGCTGACCTGACGTGGGCTGTATGGTCTGTCTGTTATACGAGAACTCCGTCCAAATGACTCGCCGGGTCGCCGTGCTGCCACCAGTTTACTTCCATGTTTTGGCCGGTCCTCACGACCTGGTGACGTCTAGTCACTGCGCCGGGGACCGGGGCGCCTCTGCTGTGTGCGTGCGGGTGTGTGTGCCGGTGGGGGTGTGTGTGTGGTGGGGCTGGGGGGTGTTTCGTTGTCGTGTCTGTGTCGGGATGTGGGCATTCGGGATGTTGGTGTCGCGGGAGCGGCTATGTAGGGGATGTGGATTTCCCCTGTGCTTGTCCTGCGTGTGGGGCTCTGGGGGTCGCGGACGGGCTGCGCTTTCCGCCGGGGTGCTTGGTTGGCGGACCCGTAGTCGTGTCGTGTCGATGTTGAGGTGTCTGGCGGGATGTGGGGTGTGGGGTTGTCAATGTTCAGCTCTAGTGGTGGAGGTGGGGGGTTGCGGGGTGGCCGGGTCTTTTCCACGCCGGGTGCCTGTCCCGCCCGGCCGCTGTGTCGGTTGGGGCTGGCCTGCACGGGTGGTCTCGTGCGGGTTGGTCTCGCGTGGTCCGGGGGCTGGGGGCGGTGGACTTGTGGCGTGGGGGGCTGGTGGCCCCGTGGTCCCGTCCTTGGTGTGTGTGGGTGGGTGTGTGACTGGAGGGGGGGGGTGAATGCGGTTGTGTGTGTGTGTGGTTGCCTGTGGGGGTGTGTGGAGATGGGTGGGTGGGTGGGGGTGCATGGGGGATGGGTGTTTTGGTGTGGGGGTGGTGGTGATTGGTGGGGTTTGTGTGTGTGGGTTGGGGGGGTTTGGGTGGGGAGGGGGGTGGATCTGGGGGGGATGGATGGGGCGGCTGGGTGGGTGGGGGGTGTGTGTGGGTGGGTGGGTGGTGGCTCTGGCGGGGTTGGGGGATTGTGCGTGTCGCGGCCTGGGTGGGGGTGCAGGCTTGGGTTGGAGGGGGAGGCAGGAACTGGGGGGGCGGATGTGCGGGGACTAACTGGCTAGAAGGGAGGGGCGGGAGGAGGGATGGGTGGGGAGTGTTGACGGGGGTAAGTTGTGGGTTGTTTGGAAGTGGGGTTTAGGGGTGATACAATAGAGTGGGGGAGGAAAGGGGAGGGGGGAAAAAAAAAGTTTGCTTCCATGTTTGTTTCGCACATGCAAAATGTGAAAATCTCAGAGGAAAGAGATCTCAGTCTGGTTGTGGCTCGGCTTTAACACGCGATTCACTCACGAGCCATAACCAAAATATCAAACAGGTTTGATTTGACCCACGATTTCTGATCGGGAGCTCGTCGTGAGGTGCCAATCACCTCTCGTGACCCCTTGTGTACTGCACGACGCACAATTTGGTCAAGAGTCGTCTCGGCCCAATCCTCAAAATTGTCGCACGACTGGAAAATCGGCTCAAAAACAGCCAAAAATCGCACAGCTTAACTTTGAATGTGAAGAATCAGGGCCTTTAAGTGTCCTGAAACACAGCTCTACAGCAAGGGCATTGTTGCTTCAGATTTTTACTTCAGCAGTCTTGAACAACTGTGACAGGCAGTGTGATCTTAAGCAGTTATATGGTGCACGGAGCTCATCCCCCTGCAAGCTCTTCCCATCTGTCCCTTTGTGTTAATGTCCTGTTTATGAGCAGCACATTTGCAGCACTCTGGATCTGTAAATTAGAAAACTTGACCTATAAAAGTGCTGCCGTTGACGCATACCAAGACGTGGGTGTAAACGCAGAATCCAGGCTGGAATCTTGCAAGGAGCATGTCTACTGTTTTACTTGGCTAACCCTGGTTCTTCTGTCTTTGTTTCATTGAAATGGCCAGCGGTGAAGAGGCTGATGAAAGAGGCTGCTGAACTGAGGGATCCCACTGAGCACTACCATGCCCAGCCACTGGAAGTAAGTCCACAACACGTCTAATTAGTGAAGTGTACTGCTGCAGAGCTGCATGCAGTAATTCAGTTCAGCCCCTCAGACCCACTCACACAGATGTTACATCAGCACCTGCCCTTTTGATCCTCTCCATGCCTGATCTATACACCATCTTCCACAGCAGGAGGGCTCAGTTTATTACAGCCAATTATGGCATTTCCAAGTAGTGCAAATTACATTGAAAATAATGTTATTCTAAAGGCATGTAAATAAGTGCAATGTAATCTGAGAAAAAATGCCTACAGGTCAGAATAAAGTAAGATGCATAACTTCAAACACACAGAAGTTTTAATTATAATAGAATATTTTCTTTTCTAATAGATTTTTACTTGGTTAACGTGGCCATCCACCATCAGTGCCAGAGAGAACTATCGCTAAGGTTTTCTACAGGGCACATCACTGCCGGAGACCACTGAAAATGCTCATAGAAGGACTCTTAAAGCCTCCAACATCTATAACTGTCATCCCAAGCTGTCTTATCTCCAAATCAAATGAGAACCGGAAAAGATTTGCTTTGCAAAGGGAAGCTTTATAAGGCTCTTCTTGATGATCTGAATTAAATCATTTCATTTTATTTGATTGAATGCTTCTTTTATTTTACATAACATTATAAGCCCAGGGCGAAAATCGATTGAATAATTTGCATTGTTTTGTTGCGGGCGATTTAAAAAGATGTGTGAAAAAGTGTTCTTCCTCTTCCTGGTTTCTTATATTTTTTGCATTTTTGTCACCTTATGTGTTTCAGGTCATCAGACAAATTTAAATTTGAGACAAAGATAACACAAGTAAACACAAAATGCAGTTTTTAAATACGATTTTGATTTTTACGGGGGGAAAAAAATCTAAACCTCCATGGCCCTGTGTGAAAAAGTGATTGCCCCCTAAAGTTAATAACTGGTTGGGCCACCCTTAACAGCAGCAACTGCAATAACTGCGATAACTGGCAATGAGTCCTCTACAGCGCTGTGGAGGACTTTTGGCCCACTCATATTTACAGAATTGTTGTAATTCTCTTGGGGTAATTTTGGTCGGTCGTCCACTCCTTGGAAGGTTCACCACTGTTCCATGTTTTCACCATTTGTGGATAATGGCTCTCACTGTGGTCCTCTGGAGTCCCAAAGCTTTAGAAATGGCTTTGTAACCTTTTCCAGACTAATAGATCTCAGTTTCTTTGTTTCTCATTTTTTCCTGAATTTCTTTGGATCACAGCATGATGTCTAGCTTTTGAGGATCTTTTGTTCTACTTAACTTAGTCAGGCAGGTCCTATTTAAGTGATTTCTTGATTGAGAACAGGTGTGGCAGTATTCAGGCCTGGGTGTGGCCAGAGAAATTGAACTCAGCTTTGGTTGATTTTTATCTGTGAAAAGCGCTTTATAAATAAATTTTACTAACTTACTTACAAAGATGCGATAAACCACAGTTCATTTATGTTTTAAATGAATGGGGCAATCCCTTTTTCACACAGGGCCATGGAGGTTTGGATTTTTTCCCCCTTAAAAATAAAAATCGTCATTTCAAAATTGCATTTTGTGTTAACTTGTGTTATCTTTTGTCTCACATTTAAATTTGTTTGATCTGAAACATTTAAGTGTGACAAACATTAAAAAAAATAAGAAACAGGAAAGGGGCAAACACTTTCACACATTTTTTTGTCGAGGTTTTGTGTAACGGCCCATTTTTGTCTCCCTGTTAGTGTGACATTGAAGTATAGCCCCTTTCAGATTTGCACTGGAAAACGGTAATCGTGCCCGCTTTGTCCTTTATAACGTTTGCATTCAGACATGAGTTCCGGTCTTTTACCTCAGAGATGTCGCGGACATACCAGCTGGTCTCCACGTCATAAGAGAGGAAATGTTGCAGTACGTCGTTTTTTGCTGAACGCCAAAGAAAATGTTCCGGACAAGTTGAAAGGAGTGCGTGGATGTGCTGACTTTTCCACAACATATCTGAAAGCACCCAGGATGCGATAAGTCCACAACGAAGTGGCGTGTTTGGAAAAAAAAAAGTCCTTTTAAAGAGCAGATGGACTTTACTGCTCATGTTCCGCAATGCAAGTCTAAAAGCGGCTTATGGCAAGCGACAATAACAACATTATAGCAGATACGAAACGGCAACAGCAAGCAACAACATGGCTGCTGGTGAAAGAACAAAGCGAGTTAAAACGCATCTGAGACTTTGATTCCAAGAGGGTGTTAATTTATTTATTATTCATTCCAGAAACTGAGGTTACATTAGTCTCGTTTTTCATTGATTAAATGCTTTTTTTTTTTTTTTTTTTTGACGTTTTAAACCAGCAGAGGAGCCATGGGGTCGTCACGTTGTTTTGCATGTTTGAATAAATGACATCGCTGTCAGTAAGCCATGCTCAGTGTAACATCTGTCTGCAGGATAACCTCTTTGAGTGGCACTTCTCTGTGCGTGGGCCTCCAGATTCAGACTTCGATGGCGGGGTTTACCATGGCAGGATCATTCTTCCCCCAGAGTACCCCATGAAGCCCCCCAGCATCATCCTCCTCACAGTAAGTCACTTGCATGTGGTTGTTGTCCTGCTGAGGCAGAGCTGGAAGGTGTCAGAGGAGCATTTTTATTTGACCATCATGTTTGTTGTGATGGTTGCATCACACAGTAGCAGGTCCGATCCCGACTTCACAGACCATGCTGCGTTCCAGTCGTCTCGGGATTCTGAGGAGACGCTAGTTGGTGATGTCATTACCAGGTATTTTATGTTCCAGTTGCACCAACGAGAACATTGCACGTAGAAAAAGAAACTAACTGATTGATTGATTTAAAGCAACCCTTACCCATGTTGCATTGTTGCACTATTTTTTTTAGCAGATTAAAATGCTCTGAATGAGGTAATGAAACTCTGAAACACAAGAAAGACCCACCATTAATCAAAATAAAATATTATTCCAATCAGACCATTTGCTTCTGCATTGGAAGGCAGAGAGAATGGGGGGTGGGTCTTAGGAGTGAGGCGGGACTGTTGATATTCAAATAATTTTGCTGCACTTTCTGAAATGCAAGATCAGTAAGAGTTGCTTTAAAAGAAAGAAAGAAAGAAAGAAAGAAAGAAAGAAAGAAACATTGCGTGATTTCGTGCGGTTTGGTCTGACTCGGCTTCCGTAGTGTCGTGAACTCATATGAACGTGCATTGGGGAAGTACGATGTACTACTGCTTAGGTTATAAAAATGTACTAAATGATGTTGTTTCCAGTAAATTCTGGACACTACCCACTCAGGACACTTGGATTACATTGGACGAGCAGCATGGAGGAATATTGACAAGTTTTTGTGGACTTTTATGGACCTTTTTGGTTCAAGCGCCGGTCACCTCCATTAACTTCGCATCAGCGCATCAACGTTTTCCACGTCCAGCTTGTCTGAGTTAACCCCGCCCACCTCGAATGTCAGAGTGATCACTCAGTACTTCACCTCTTAATCTTCTTTGTTCTTAATTTTTCCCAGTATTTTACTTTACATTTTTATGATGTTTTACATTGTCTCTTTTTCTGTTACCCCTCCTGTAAAGCACTTTGTGTGTCCAATGGGTACTGTAAAGGGCTATATAAATAAACTTGATTTGATTTGATATAAAAGTCAGCGGATAAAGAAACCCCCCCCCCCAGATCTCCGTCTGCATTTGAGATATTAAAAAAGCTCCAGAGTCTTGCTCAGCATGAGGGTGAGTAGAAAGTGAAGGACCATCATTCTGTGGGTGTACTATCCCTTTAATAAACACATATTCACGCTGCATTTTAAAGATAAAAAAAAGACCTCCCAATTAGGGCTGGGTTATATCATATCATTCGAGGTAATAATGGTGTTACGATAGGGAATGATAAGAAAATGTAATATCATGATAGAATATGGGTGAAACACGCATGCGCACCGCCGATGTTTTGATACTGTCAAACACACATAAAGCCAGTTTGGTAGCGAACGAGGAGTAAAGTCAAAGCAGCGCATTAAAGCTTGTTCCATCTTCCATGAGAAGCGAGAACAGGACAAGGACAAGTAAAAGGTTCGTTTTGGTCATTTCATTGGAGTTACACATGCAGTCCGTGTATCTAAATGCCACGTGCTGTATATATTTCGTACTTATTCATCCCTTCGATCAGCTGTTTATTAAAGCTACCCGTTTAACTTTGCATCAGCGCATCAACGTTTTCCACGCCCAGCTTGTCTGAGTTAACCCCGCCCACCTCGAATGTCAGAGTGATCACTCAATACTTCTCATAGCCGTGTGAGATGAAAGCTGTGCTCATAAATATGATCACGTTCTGCTCAGAGACTCATTATTTTGAATAAGCTGTGCTAGAACAAGGAAACATGGAATAAATGCAGGACTAGGGTTCTCCAGCTCTGCTTTACATGGTTCTGTTCAGGATATGCAGTCCAGTTCCACTTGAACGCTTTTTGCTTAAATTAACTGACAGTAAGGGATTTGCAACATCTGCACAGCTGATTTCATAAAAAGTTATAACTTTAATGCACATCAGAAACAGCTGCTTGTTAAAGTGAAAAGAAATTGTAAATTTTCATTTGCACAAATAAAGTTGTGCAGTTTTCAAGTATTTTGCCTCGTGTCAATTATATCACCAGTTATATCGTTATCGCAAATTTTACAATTTATATCGTGATAAATATTTTGGGCTCTATAGCCCTGCCCTACTCTCAATTCAATGACAACTCGTAGCTGTTTACGCCGAACAGAAAATATCTGATAAAGAGGTTTGATAAACACAACGATGGTGCTGCACGCAGACATTTTTAAATCTACAATCTCGGGGTCCTCTGCAAATTACGAGCTCATCTCGGAAAAACAAGTTCACGATGTCACTTCCTCGGGAAAACGAGTTCAGAGACAACTGGAACGCACTATGAGTCGGCGTGATGACACCTGCTCTTATCACAGCTGGATTAATCGTCCCCAGCCCCGCCTCTCTGTTCAGTCCAGCTGCTTTTTCTCAGATCTCCGTGTTATTGACGCATTTCCATCCACTCGTCACCTCCATCCTGTTGTTTTTGTCATCTTAGCCAAATGGAAGATTTGAAGTTGGGAAAAAGATTTGTTTGAGCATCTCTGGCCACCATCCTGAGACCTGGCAGCCGTCTTGGAGCAGTAAGTATCACATACTTGTACACATTTACAGATATCTTTTCCTTTTTCCCTTCAACTAGCAACCAGATGAACTGCTAATTAATCAGCCCTCATCAGGAGTGCTGGGTCTACAGAGGGGCACCTTTTTAGTACCTTACGGATCAAAAGTGCTAATTTATTTTAACCAAGAGCTTGTTTTAGTTCTCAGCTGGCATACCATACTTTTTCTGAGTTCTGCTTTCATGTTACTTCTCAGCATGGGACTTTAATCAAAGGGAACTCAGTGGGAGATGGTACATCTTCCTCAAAGCATTTTTCCCTGCAGGCTCCCCATCATAACCCAGCACAGGTTTAAATCAATAACAGAATTAAATCAAAGACAAAGGTTGCTTTAAACTTGGTTTTTCCTAGCGAACTGCGGGTCACATGGCTAGCCTTGCCTGAGAGAACTGCTTTCCCCCGCTGGGTTTTTAAAGTGTTGTGTACAAGTTGTGCCTGATCCTGTTTGGATTGACCACAGGAGGCCCGGCTTGATAATTGCACTGACTTCTGAGCATCTCAGCCAAGCGGGCTGTACTGACTCCGGGGTTATTCTCACTACTGCTTTTTCACTTTACGTTACGCCTGCATGTTTAATTTAGTGTGCCTAACTAATTCCAACGCCTCCTCTGATGTCACCATGGAGAAAATTTACATTTATATCTTTTACATATTCTTGTTTATTTAGCTTTGTTTATGAACACATTTTCCCTCAAGCTGTTTGCTGGTGTGTTTCTACTTAAGGTATTTAAACATAGATACTGGAGCACGTTAATGTTAAGCTTGTTCTTATTCACATATGGAAAGACAAAACAAAACCGTGAGTTCATATACAGTTGTGTGAAAAAGTGATTGCCCCCTTCCTGATTTATTATTTTTTTTGTATGTTAGTCACACTTAAATGTTTCAGATCATCAAACAAATTTAAATGTGAGACAAAGATACCACAAGTAAACACAAAATGCAGTTTTTAAATGGAGATTTTTATTACTAAGGGGGAAAAAATCCAAACCTCTACAGCCTTGTGTGCAAAAGTGATTGCCTCGCCTGTTAAAACATAAATTAACTGTGGTTTATCACATCTTTGGAAAGCTGAGTTCAATTTCTCTATCCACACCCAGGTTGTATTACTGCCACACCTGTTCTTAATCAAAAAAATCACTTAAATAGGACCTGCCTGACAAAGTTAAGTAGACCAAAAGACCCTCAAAAGCTAGATATCATTATGCGATCCAAAGAAATTCAGGAAAAAAATGAGAAACAATGTGATTGAAATCTATCAGTCTGGAAAAAGCTTACACCATAAGAAAGAGACTGGGGGGCAAAAATGGCCTGCATGGCAGACTTCCAAGACCAAAACCACTGCTGAGCAAAAAGAACATAAAGGCTCATCTCAGTTTTGCCAGAAAGCATCTTGATGATCTCCAAGACTTTTGGGAAAATATTCTGTGGACTGATGAGACAAAAGTTGAACTTTTTGGAAGGTGTAGGTCCCATTACATAACACACATTACAAAAGGAACATCATACCAACAGTAAAATAAGGTGGTGGTAGTGTGATGGTCTGGGGCTGTTTGCTGCTTCAGGACCTGGAAGACTTGCTGTGGTAGATGGAACCATGATTTCTGCTGTGTACCAAAAAAGGGTGCTAAGGGTGGCCCAACCAGTTATTAGGTTTAGGGGTCAATCACTTTTTCATAGAGGGCCATGGAGGTTTGGATTTTTTTGGCCCCTTAAAAAATAGAAATCTCCATTTAAAAACTACATTTTGTGTTTACTTGTGTTATCTTTGCCTCACATTTAAATATGTTTGATGATCTGAAACATGTAAGTGTGACAAACATGCAAAAAAAATTAGAGATCAGGAAGGGGGCAAACACTTTTTCACACAACTGTACTTGAACAGAAGACTTTAAAAGATAGTTTACACTGAAAAGCCTTATGTCAAGTGTTGAAATACTGCCTGTATTATCAGCTCACTTCAACAAAATAATAAAACCTGTGAAAACTCATGAAGCAGAAGCCAGCAGATGCCGAGCAAGAATCCAGTAGAAAGCGTGAAAATGTGAATGGTTGGTACAGAAATGCTTCTGCGCTAATGAAGGTGACATTCTGGCACATCATCCTGTTTGTTATGAAATCAGTTGGCAACCAGAGTTGGGTGTTTGCAGCTGGAGTAAAGCTTCAGCCAGCCAGCATTACCCTGACACAGTCAGCTCTGAGGAACAGCTCCTACACCCACAGCATCAGCAGGAAACCCATCTGTGGTGGGTTCACGAACAACCTTAGTGACACATGAGCAGCAAATCAACTTTCACTTCCCTGAAAGCTTTTTTCTGTGCCATCTTTGATAAAGTACATAAAATCTAAGCTTTGTTCATTGTTGTCAGGATTTTGTCCTTTCAAGATAATTCCCAGTTTACTCCAAGTGTCCTTTATGGCTTATAGAATATTTTGAGCCCCAAAAATGAGCTTCACGGGAGAAATAAACACGTTTACAGCAGAAATATAAATGTTTACAGCGGAAATGAACATGTTTACTGCAGAAATAAATGTTTTCAGCAGAAATAAAAATGTTTTCAGTAGAAATTAACATGTTTTCAGCAGAAATAAACATGTTTAGAGCAGATCAAATTTGGGTTGATAGGATTTGTAAATCATTGCATTCTGTCCTCTTTACACTGCATCCCAATTCTTTTCTTATTTCGTCACCTGATCAGCTTTAAAAAGCTCTTAAAAGCTCATTTGGTCCTAAACTGTTTCAGCCACTACCGCATGGCTGTTTCCATGCGGAACATCGTTTCTGAATATTTCATCTACTTGTAGGAGACATCAGGAGAAGCTTGCTATTTGAAGGAGATGAAGACATATCAAAAAGCAAATATTATGCTGTGTGTGTTTATTGATGTGCACGAACAGCATGCAAGTCGCTGTATTTTCTGATTATAATGTGGACAGCAGTTAAAGCAGACATAGCTTTCCAACGCAGCCATAATGGGCTTCCAGACTTATTTAGTATGTTGGATTAAGTGGAGCACAGATGAAGTGCAACCAGTCGTGACACAGACACAAACTGCCGACCCTGAGCATATTGCAAACGTGCCAGCTGGGAAATGTGTGAGCGTGGAGTCAGTGTGCGTGTCCTCACGGAGGCTTATGCTCAGAAAACAAAGCATCGTCCCCTCTTATGTAAACTGCTACAAACACGTGCAGTCTGTCATGTGGTTTAACATCTCTGTTTCACTCATCAGTGCTGTTTTTAATCTTTGTTTTTCCTCCTTTGTGTTTCTTTTTCAGTCCGAACTGCCCTAATAGCGATAATCGGATTCATGCCAACAAAAGGAGAAGGTGCGATAGGATCTCTTGATTATACCCCAGAAGAGAGACGAGCTCTTGCCAAAAAGTAAGATTTGATGCAAGTCTTTCCAGAGTTTGCTCTCTGCACAGCAGGTGTTTCATGCAATGCTACGGGCTGGGAATGGTGATACAGCATGTCTTTGGAGTGATATGGACTAACGTTTTTACATGTACAGTTGTGTGAGAAAGTGTTTGTCCCCTTGCTGATTTCTTTTTTTTTTTTGCATGTTTGTCAAACTTATATGTTTCAGATCATCAAACAAATTTAAATGTGAGACAAAGTAAACACAAAATGCAGCTTTTAAATGAAGATTTTGATTTTTAATGGGGGATCAAATCTAAACCTACAGTACATGGCCCTGTGTGAGAAAGTGATTGCCACCTAAACCTAATAACTGGTTGTTCCACCCTTAGCAGCAACAACTGCAATCAAGCGTTTGTGATAACTGGCAGTGAGTCTTCTACAGCGCTGTGGAGGAATTTTGTTCCACTCATCTTTGCAGAATTGTTGTAATTCAGCCACATTGGAGGGTTTTCCAGCATGAACCGCCTTTTTAAGGTCATGCCACAGCATCTCAATGGGATTCAGGTCAGGACTTTGACTAGGCCACTCCAAAGTCTTCATTTTGTTTTTCTTAAAGGAGTCATCACCCGGAAATCCCACTTTTTCACGTTAAAACATGTGTGTTGGAACAGGACCTCAGTTTTAACGTGCCAGAAACTCCGGAAAGAGAAGGTAACTTCGTCTTTGAGTGCGGGCGCTCTCTTCTCACCAGAATCGGCCACAAGCACGCGCTCTCCACAGTACGCGAATTGGATTTCTTTCTCCCAATGACGTGAACGAGAGAGGATGCTAGCTGCTAAGCTAGCCTCTTTAGCGCCACCTAAAAGCAGCTGATTACCTGCCGTGGAGTCGTTATGATCAGCTGTTATGACATGAACTAGAGAGGCTACGAGCGAGCTGCTAAGCTAGCAACTTTAGCACCACCTGAAGGCAGCTGATTACCTGCCACGGAGTAGACCAGCTTTGTCAGAAAGGACGCCGATGACGAGGAGGAGGGGGGAGATTGCCATGCTGAGTTGCCTCGGCAGAAATTCAGCAGTTTTCAGTGCTCTAACAGGAGGGACAGCTTTACCAGGAAGCAGTGGATTATATTTATCAGTGAGGATGTGCAGTCGGTAAGTGTTGCTGCTTGTGTAACTTATTATCTTTTGTGTCAGAGACCAGTAAACGGTGGTTGACGAACAGACAAGCTGCTAATGTAGCTACAACAGCTAACACTGTTTGGTTAACTTCACGTCAGACGTCCGCTCCTTATATTCATCAGAGTCCAGCCCTTTTACTCAGAGGATCCTCTCCATCAACCGCACCGTTACGTTTTTATCACGTTTTTCTCTGTTGGGACATCATTTCCTTCATGGTTCTCACTGTGGTTCTCTGGAGTTCCAAAGCTTTAGAAATGGCTTTGGAACCTTTTCCAGACTGATAGATCTCAGTTACTTTGTTTCTCATTTTTTCCTGAATTTCTTTGGATCGCAGCATGATGTCTAGCTTTTGAGGATCTATTGGTCTACTTAACTTTGTCAGGCAGGTCTTTTTTAAGTGATTTCTTGTTTGAGAAACAGGTGGGGCAGTAATCAGGCCTTGGTGTGGCTAGAGAAACTGAACTCAGCTTTACAAAGATGTGATAAACCACAGTTAATTTATGTTTTCACAGGGGGGGGGGGGCAATCACTTTTTCACATGGGGCCATGTTAAAAACTGCATTTTGTGTTTACTTGTGTTATCTTTGTCTCACATTTAAATTTGTTTGATTATCTGAAACATTTAAATGTGACAAACATGCAAAAAAATAATAGATCGGGAAGGGGGCAAACACTTTTTCACACAACTGTAGGTTTTGCACCATGAAGACCAGCCCTCAACACGTCTTCTATGAATAATGGTGGCAGCAGAGCCTGAGCGAGCCTTGATATGTGGTCTCCAGAGGGTGCATGAGCGAGCACGTTGCTCCTCATTTACACCACGCTGGCTGTGGAGACGATCTGCTGGAAGCCATTTTATCAGAAGATGAGATGAGGGTCCTGATCAGCAGCTGTTTCATTAGCGCATGAAGACCAGATAAACAGGAAGACATGTTGCTGCATGGCCACTCACCCCACCCCCACCCCCCCACTTATCGCTCAGTCAGAGGGCTGAAGCAGCACCTCTTTCCTTCTGTTAAACCATTATCTCCTTTGTGGTGATTGTGAGAGCTGTTTCCCAGTTAGCGGTCCTGTCTGCTCTTTCTCCGAGTCGTGACCTACCGAACATGTTTACCAGCTGATGATGTTACGGGACTAGTGCAGGGGGTTCCTGTGGGGGTCTGGGAAATTAGGTAGAGAGGCATTTAGCTCAGCTGGTTGAGCAGCTGCCCTGTGTAGGGGGTCTGCAGGTTTGGGAAGGCTTGTTTTGTCTGACTGCTTCGTTTTGTTGGTTAGTTTAAAAGTAGAGTCAGAAGTTTCCCCCCTGAAAATAAACGTTAGACTTGTGCAAGTGAAATCCGTCTCAAACGGCGCCTTTGGGCCTCTACTCTCATGCAGTGGTGAGTTTGAATGCAGCTCCCTCTCCCCCTGCCTGTAATTCACTGTTTCGCTTTGTTATGGTGTGGTCAAGACGTTTCTGGGTGGAGATTTCTGTTTATATCACCAGCCAATTACAGAGCTAAGGACATGACACTGTGTGGGAATAAGCTCATGATTGGAGCAGACGCCAGTCACTCGAACTCTCGAAAGAAAATAAAAAGAAAGAAAGAAAGAAAAACGGCAGGTGCACCGAAGAAAAGGTAAGAGCTTGAGATAGTGCACGTTGGAAAACCAGGGTTAATACTGGTTTGGCTTTTACCTGCTTCTGAGCTCTGAAGGAGGCTTGAAGCTGATTAGGCTGAAGAACGGGGCGGCCATTAGCCTGAGAGGGAGGGGCGCTCAGTTTGAATACTGTTGTTTGCAAACAGAAACGGTGGTGGGACTCCGGGCTCTACCTTTAAACCCGGGATGCATGCTAACCTTTTTTAAAAAACCATACAGATAACCGATAAAGTTCAGCTCCAAAAGGCCGATACCGATAACTTATAACCGGTAACACACATACATACCTAATCATGACATCAATACTTTTAGCAAAACCAAAGACTTTTTACTCTTCAAATGAAGAAATATTTGTTTTCCAGTTAAAAGCTATCAGCAAACCTCTCAAACATATTCTTAAAGATATCAAACAAAATTATTCAATTTTGGCCCCCTATCGTTATCGGCCTATATCGGCCTTAAAACTGCCACCCCACCAATATTTAACCAATCGGCCCGCTGTTTCTAAAGTCTAAAAACAAAACCAAAGACGACTTCTTCCTCTTCTTCTTCAAAAACTTCTTTTTTACTGACTTTTAATTCTTCTTAAAGTCTAGGGGTAGAAAAAAATATCGATACACTGAAATACCGCAATATTTTCATATGCAGATAATTGACATTCAAAAATGCGGTGTCAATCTGTTCTACTAACGAGATCATGTAATATTTAATCGTTTTGTTATGAAATCTCGTGAGAATTCACACATTTTGTGGTATTTTTATATGCTGACATCATATTGACATTTAAAAACACGGTATTGATCTATTTTACTAACGAAATCTTGCAATATTTCATCGTTGTGTTACAAAATCTTGCAAGAATTCACAAAAATTTTGCGATATTTACATATTCTGATATCATAATGACATTTAAAAACGCGGTATCGATCTATTGTATGAACGAAATCTCTTGATATTTCATCATTTTGTCATGAAATCTTGCAAGAATTCACAAAAATGTTGCAATATTTTCATATGCTGATATATCAACATTAAAAAACGCGATATCTATCTATTCTACTAATGAAATTAGAATACTGCATAAAATCAATCAGAGAAGAGGTTTAAATACAAAAATTTCAGGCCTCCTAAAGTAAAATCTTGCATCTGTACTTAGTCCTTGGTGGGGGCCCCTTTAATGACTGCCTTAACCCGGCGTGGCATGGATGCTACCAGCTTGTGGCATATCTCAGGTGTTACTGAAGACCAGCATGCTTCATTCACAGCCCTGAGCTCTTCTCTACTATATTGTTCTGTCTCTTCCTGTTCAGCTTTCTCTTGACAATGTCCCACATGTTTTCAATGGGGTTCAGGTCAGGTGAGTTTGCGGGCCAATCGAGCATGGTGACCCATGGTTGTTGAAACAGGATTTTGTACTTTTGGCAATGTGGGCAGGTGCCAAGTCCTGCTGGAAGATGAAGTCTGCATCCTCATACAGCTGGTCCACTGAAGCAAGCATGAAGGTCTCCAAAATGTCCTGATAGACGGCTGCATTTATGCTGGACTTAAAGGAGCTGTATCATACTTTTCAAACGTTCCAAAAGTCAAATACAGGCATTTATAAGCTAAATATGTTCCCATCTCTACTATAGAAACTAATTTGGTGTAAATATTAGGTTTTTTTATGCGTCTAATTTCCAACACGGAAGTTAGATGGCTGACTGTCCTGAACCGCGGAGCTCTCGACCAATTGCATCATGTTTTACACCCATTTCCCGAAAGAGACTCTGATTCTGAAGGGTCACAGAATTGTTTTTAACACCGGCACCGGCAGCTCACATGGATGCTATTTGTAAGCATTGATGGATAATTGGACTCCGGAACGGGATAAAGTGGACCAGCCTGTTATGGAGCTGTATGCGCTTCACCCAGAGTCTGATTATGGAGTTTGAAGTACACGCAGTACCACAGAAGTACCACAGAGACCCCTGACAAGTAAGCAAATTAGTGAACAAATCATGGCTAACAGGGCTGAGAGATGTGTTTCACTCACCGGTGCTGTCTGTCCATGCGCGTTTTTATGGTGGAAACTCCGTCGGGTTTCAGAAGTAATCCCTGAGAAAAAAAGACTTTACTGCCAGAGATTCATGAACTTGTCAGGAGTGAAGTTCACACACAAAGTTAAGTTTTTTTTTCTGCTACTGAGGACTTTTAATCCAACCACTTCTGGCTGGATTCAAGCCAGTCCGTTCTTTACAACAAATCAAGTCCCACGCTGAAGGCACCACTTTTTTCGTTGCTTGCTGCTTGAGTAGCTCCTGAAAACAGAAATCTCCTGAACTCTGGAGCAAACGTCTGTTAGCTGATCCGGCTGCTTGTCTCTGAGGAAATCTTCCTGCAGACTGTTAGTTTCTTCCTCAGATAGTGTGTCCAGGATTCTCTTAGTTTCTGTTCAACAGAGGCCCTTTCCTGACCATACTGCCCATGTGTGTTTGTCAGCTTTCTGATTGGTGCCACCTCATTACCTACACCGCGTGGTCAGTCAGTTATGTTCAGGAAGCCCGGCTTGGCCTGAATATTCATATATATTACTCAAATATGCACAAATGAAGAATGTTGATTTAAATGAAGTTTTTTTATGCGGAAATCCCACAGCAACATGCTGAAAAGCCCTTAAAAGTCCATTTTTCATGATAGGGCTCCTTTAATGAAGCACAGAGGACCAACACCAGCTGCTGACGTGATCCCATGTCATCATAGACTGGGAAACTTAACGCTGGACTCCAGAATCTGGGACCTTTGTTTCCAAATGAGATGCAAAAGTTGCTCTCATCACAAAAGAAGACTTTTTACGCTGGGCAACGAGACCAGTCTGCTTTTCTCTAGTCCAGCTAATGTACTTCTGTGCGTTGCTCCACCCTGTTTGGTCCGGATCGGTTGATCAGCCCCACCAGGAATTCGAAATTTGAAGCCCATGTCGGCAGCATCCGCCTGCATGTTGTTTCTCTGTGAAGCAAAAAAGTGAACTCCAGCCTCATCTTCTCCAGACCCGCTGGTGTCAGCCCTGGGGCTTCTACACCATTTTCTTCCACACTTCTTCCTTCCACTTAACTGTCCATTAATGTGCTTTGAGACAGCACTCTGAGAACATCCAGCTTCTTTTCTATCACTTTTTGTGTCTTTCCCACCTTGTGCAGAGAGTCGATGATGGTTTTCTGCACAACTGTCAGATCAGCAGTCTCCCCCATGATTGTGAATTCTTCTAAACCAAGACAGACTTTTTAAAGGCTCAGGGCACTTTTGCAGATGTTTTGGATTACTTATCTGATTAGAATGTGACACTCTGAACCAACAATACTGGAGCTTTTCACAATTTTTTGAGTTTTTGATTTAGAGGTTTTCTTAAGCTGCAACTTCTAATCAGAAACATCCAAACAAATAAAAGCTTGAAATATATTGATTCAAATATTATTTGTCTATACAATATGTAAATTGCACCTTTTAAGTTGAATTACCGAAATACGTGAATTTTTTCAGGATATTCTAAGTTTTTGGGTAGTACCTGTATGTGTTATTGGGACGAGTCATCAGGATATCGGATGTAATAATTTCATGTTATCGGCCCGATAATTATTGTGCACCCCTAGTTTAAACTTTCTCTTTATGTTCCTTCTCATATTAACCTCGTCGCCCTACGATGCAACAACCGATAACAGAAATAAAGTTGAGTTTTTTAAGCTCCGTCAACTTCCTCTCCCCCTTCTGTTAACACCCGCCGACGCCGTCAGATCTTGAAGTATTTGATCTCAGGGGTTCATGACAGTCCCACCAACATTTTTCTCACTGATCTGAACAGCGTTGTCTGTTCATCTTCCCACTGCCACTCTGGACATTCACTGGCTGTGACCAAGAATATTCTGACATATCCTAGTCTGTATTTAAAGGGTACGTTTGGGTTTTTTTCAACATGGACCTGTTTTCTAGCATGAAATGCATTCATTTCCTCAGACCCGCATCACTTTCATTATATTGGACATATGCTGATCTCGAGAGGATCATAATATCTCTTAAAGGAAATGAAGTTCCACCAAAACTGTTTGGTGAGTAAATGAACGTATTTCATGCTAGAAAATAGGTCCAGGTTGAAAAAAAACAAACTTCTCCTTTAATGGCATCTATAGGTGTATTTGGACAGAGAGGTTCTAGGAACACAGTTTCTATAACTAGCAGTCTGGACTTAAGTTAAGAACTACCTTCCCCATCAGTTTGCGTTTGCACATGAGGGAGGACCTTGATAGGAACCATGTTTGACACAATTGTCTGCAACAGTGACAAATTTATGCCCCAGCAGATCTGATACAAAACTGAGGTTTCTCATCTCTTTTATTCAAAGCTATTATAAAAGCTAGCTTAACAGCTTTCCCTCATCACAGTCATTTCTATCATGTCATGGAACAGCCCCCGTTGGAGAGCTGCCCTACTAACATCTTGTTTACCTTTCGTTGAAGTACCCCCGGGCACTTTACTAGACGGTCCGTCCAGTAAAGTGTCCGGGCGGCAGCCGCGGATTCTACTGCCACACTTCACAGCTGTATTTGGGTCATTAAATTAGTATGAAAATAACTGCTTTTGGACATTTCAAAATAGTTATCAATTTTGGACGTGTACCACTGTGATTAATTTAATAATGAATTGGTACACTTCTATTGTAATAGTTCTTGTTGTTATTACAATCTCGGTAAACGGGTAAACAGCTGTGAGACTTTTTAAATATGACGGGGCAGGAAGAAGCGGAGTTCACGCAAGGGGCGCGGCTTGCCAGTTCTACCAATCACCAAACATCCACGTATTTCAGTTCCTATGAAACCACGAAAAGACCCTGCCTTGGAGTAGGAGCCAAGAAGGTTCTAGGAACTGTGGTCTGAGGTCCTTAGTTCCAATGTGTCTGAATGCGCAAAAAAACGGCCTGGTTCCCGAAATATAAGGGAACCCCAAAAGGTTCCTACAGTCTGAAAGCACCTAAAAATGTCCATGTGACCTTGCTATAGTCTTGAAGTGTTCCCTAGGTTTCACTGTTCCCTCTGAAAACTGGATACAGATGTATAATCCAAGCCTGAATGAGGCAGATGTCACTAACTGATCAGGATTTAGTGATGTGAGCTAGGATGACATGCAGATTAGTCTGCTTGAGTCCTCCAGGAAGGCCAGAAACCAGAAAGGAAGATATCGGACCGACGAGTCTAAGCAGTGCTGAATCCTGGACACAAACAGCACTCTGATTCTCTGTGTGGAGTTTCACAGGCTGAGAAACGAGTGCTTCTCAGAAAAGCTCCATGTTGCAGGAGGTTGTTTTCAACTTCTAACTATTCCTGGATCTTTGCTTCATCGTTGTTGTTGAGTATCTTCTGACATCCCGCCTCGTCTTTGCGGGTTAGAAGTGACGGTTTCTGTAATTTCCTCTACAAGGCCCGTCTCCTCGTACTGGGAGACACCTGAGCACCAGCAAATTCAGATTCCACGGCAATGATGGTTCCTGCTGCTCTGAAAGACTTCTCATGCTGATACTTTTCTTCCTGACTGCTCTTTCTTTCTTTTTAACAAACTCTGCACATGGCAGCGGCTGTCGCACAGCACAAAATCAAATCATTTCCATATCACTAAGATAACATGACTACCTGTCTTCAGCATTATTTCACCAGCTGCAGTTTGACATGTTTTATAATCCAGACGTCCCAGCGAAGCTGCTAGAACCAGTCCTCCAGCAGAGATAGCACTATGCTAGTCTTCAACATCGTCTAAAAGCAGGAAAGTCACCTCAGTGCCCTTCCCAGACCGATCGTCTCATCTCTGCAGTTCAAGTAGACTGAGAGTTTTTTAAAAAGGAAACACTCTGGAGTTTCTTTTCTTATTTGTTTGTTTGTTTTCCCACCAAACAGAATAATTTAAGTTTCTCTGGGAGTAAGTTAGAGATGATGTAACACTGGACAATATATTTCTATTATTCATCTACAACTTCAGTTCCAGAAAAAAGTTGGGTTACATCGTAAAAGGTAAATAAAACCAGAATGCAGTGATGTCCAAACCTCACCAGCTCATGTTTCATTCCCAGGAAATAGGGCTGTGCAATTAATTGAAATTTGATCGTCATTTCAATTTTTGTATCTAACGATCTTTAAACCCCTATAATCAAGTTGAAACTTCTTTCTTTTTTTTACCAATTTTTCTTTGCACATTTTCTGAAAGTTATTCTTGAGTTGAAGTTCATTTAAGTGGCTTTCACACAGGCCATTTTTTGGGTGCCATTAACAAAAATGTTAGATTTGAAAAAAAAATTAAAAGAGGAGAAAAAAAAAAAAAAAAAAAAAAAAAAAAAAAAAAAAAAGAATGTTCTAGCATTGCACTAATTCTCAACAAAGTTTATTTTTGGACATTTTTTTATGCAAATAATATTTATTTTATTCTTCAAATACAGAAAAAACTACAGAACAACTGGATATATTGTTTATTTATGTTTTACTTATGTTTTGCAAAGGAAATCAACTTTATACACGTTTTCTAGTACTTATTTATTCTGGGAGTGGGCAGGGCTGTTAAACCTTTTTTGCTTTTATATTATTGTTGATTTTTTTATTCAGGCTTTTGTCCATTTTTTAATTTCACGTAACCTTAATAAAGCAGTTTTTTGTATATTCTATTTTTACGTAAAAATTTCCATGGATATTTCAGATGGTTATGCAACAGAGTGATAAGAAAAGCTACAACTAGTGGGAACACTTGCGAGCCACGTTGTTCAGATTGTTCCATTTTTTCACAGTAGACTTTATTCTTAATCCTGATGTGTGAAATAAAACATGTCTTATGTGGCTGAGAGGAGGGATGACAGACCAGCTGCAGGAAACATCTGGCCAGCTGGACCAGATGTTCACAAACAGCTGCACCAGCTTCGGCCTTCACTGCCGAGGCTGGAAAGTGTTTGTTTGTAGCATATTTCATGTACAAGAATATTCAAGTACTAGACATGAAAAGAAGTAGTTAAAAAGTAAAAAATAAAAGCATGATGTAAAATAAAAATTAGATCTTCAGATGCAGATGTGAACTCTAAATAAAACTCTATTGACAGCTGATTTTTTTTCTTCCTTAATTGGAGGGTATGAATGATTTTGAGGACGACTGTAAATGCAGCTGAGAGCAGGCAGGTCTTATATCTGGATGTGAATAAACTGCAACGGCATTCGTTTCCCAGCATCACCTGAATTACCTCATGCACTCAGCTGAGGAAACGAGCCAAGTAGCAGGATAGCAGCTCTGGAGGAGCAGACTTGGAAACAGAGCAGTTGTCCATCATCCAGAATGTTGGGGGATCGAGTCCAGGTTTCCCCAGGCAACATGCCGACGACCCAAAAACCTGAAAGAATGTAAGCTACATCAAAACGAAAAAAAAAACCTATGGATGACCAATATAAATTGAGCGAATATTAGAAACTTAAACATCGTCAGAATTTTTGTGGAACGCCGTGAAGGCCCATTTATGCTCCCTTACGTACGGACATGGCGACGCCCTGCGTGGCTGCCTTCATACTTCCATGCGTCTTATGCATTCCTATGGTTCGTAAACCAGTTTGTCCGCTAGGCGGCAGTGCTGCCTGTCCCTGTTCCCTGCCGATGTGATGTCGTAGATATGAGTGTATTTTCGGATGCACTCGCACAGCCTCACCTCAACAGCTCCATCCATGTCCACAGATGTTCTCCGTTTGTTTGGCGTCTTCTTTCTCGGGTGCTTTTATTGGACTATTTGACTGTCGGACATCCTCGCATCTCTTCACACTCAGAACACGTGAGTCGCAGAGTTTGAAGCAAAACTGTGGCACAACTGGAGGCACGCTTGAATCAGCAATAAGGCTTTGAAGATAATAACTGAAACTTTATAAATAGTAATCTTGGAGTGTGATCCATCATCATTCCCATCAATCAAAGACAGTCTAAGACTACTTCACTGCAAGTGGATGGGCTCACATGTGTGTGCAGGGATCTTTTAGCCTAAAATTTCCTGTTGTGTTTGAGACTTTATTCATTATATAAAAATGTTCAGATCTGTGGCTGCGGGCATTTTCAGAGCAGATGGAAGCACTGAACACAATGTTTGTTTTCTTTCAAATACTTGAAGTACAGGTATGATCAAGATGATGATGCAGTGCAGGTAGGATGAAGATGATGCAGTGCAGGTAGGATGAAGAAGATGAAACAGGTAGGATGACGATGATGCTGCAGTACAGGTAGGATGAAGATGATGCTGGATTTGTCATGAATGGGGACATCATGGATAAAATCCCCATCTTTGATGGTCTCTTCGCCCAACACCCCCAGGACCGTCCTGCACTATCTCTGTGGACCCCCTGTGGTCGCAGCCTCCTGTTGAAGACCTCAGGTGAAATGAAAATGCCTTGCACCAGCTCTGACAGGCCTTCATCCATCGCTGTGTTCAGGTGCAGTCTCTGTAGACTTTTTCTTCTGTCCTCGGTGGGTCATGCTTCATATCACCACCTGAACCTCCAGTGTGACTGAGAGCATCGTCTCTCCTTGAAAGCAGCAACAGATTCTGACAGAAGGAAAACCGAGTAGGATTACCAAGTGCATCTGAAGTTCTTCCACAAATAAAAGCCATTCAGCGGTGATGATGATGTATCTTTAAAAGCGTGATTAATTCCTCTCAGCAGCTGTAAAATCAACCCCTCCACTGCTTTCCTACCACATATCAACAAAAAGCATTTTTTAGTGTTGGAGTTGTGCCTGTTTGTATCCCCGGAACATTCCAGCTTCCCAGCAGGGAGACGGCATGTGAATGGGCCACAGGTGGCGGAGGCCTGGCAGACCTGTCAGCCCAGAGCACAGCTGACAACAATGCAAACAGCAGGCCCGCGCTGTAAACACGCTTGTGTATGCACAGATGCACTCGGTGGTGGAAGCTGGCTTCTCTGCCATCTACTCCACTGGACCATTTTCCTTTTTCCTATGAAATAAGAGCTTTTATTTCAGCTGCTTTTTGGAAACGTCAGTAATCTCAGCTTGTCAACACTGTGCTAAAATTACAGCTGAGCCAAGAACTTGTATCAGTAAACCAGCATATGGTGGAGCAAAGCATGACAATGTTGTAACATGGTCTCCCTGCAGCTGCAAACAATAATTATAAGAAATTCGGGGCTGGTTAGCTCTGACAGCTCTTAGTACGGATGTGACAAAATGTCAATATACTGAAATGTCGCAAATTCTGAAGTCTGTGAATCTTGGTTCTTTCTGGCAAACCAGCCTGCTTTTACACCAGTCTAACCAGAACCAAACTGGGAGGACTTAAAGGTTGAATATGGAACATTTTTATTAAAAAATATATATATATATTTTTAAAATAACTCCTCCACAAGTCGTTTGGAGCGGTGCAGAATGAAAGTACATTTCCTAAAAAAATTACATTTAGCCTGAAAATAAATATAAAATCATTTAACGGCTTTGTCAATAGCATTTTGTTTTAATCTACAAGCCAATACACGCTGCTATTGCGGGTTGCCAGATGCGATCTCTATGTGGCAACAGTATGTAGGGCACAGTTAGGCTGGCACAGCAGGAAACAGTGGAGACAGCAAGTCAAGCAGCTGCTTCAGAGATATTGCTATCTGTCTCATAAGAGGAGTAACCTGAGAAGAACAAAAACTGGAGTAAATTTAGATAAAGCTACACCAGATGGACCTACAAACATTTTCCACAGCATCAAAATGCGGAAATGGTGACTTTTGTCCTGGATCGGTAAGCTAACTTGTTTGATAACATGGCTAACGTTAGCTGTCACTAATAAACTCCTCTGCAGTTTGTGTTGGAGATGCTGCTGGTCACTTGCCGCATCAGCAGCGAGGCTGGCAGCCAAACGGCTGGAGTTGTTTTCCAGCTGTTGCAACTAGGGATGCACAATATTGGAGTTTTGGCCGATATCCGATATGCCAAGATTTTAAAACTCATGTGGCCGATAACCGATATCGATACTGATATTAAAGCTGAAAACAAAGCAGTCATTGGAAATAGCAGTTTTGTTGTCCATTTCCGACACTTTGAAAAATAGAGGTGGGAAAAAATACCGATACACTGAAATATCGCAATATTTTCATATGCCAATATCGAAATTTAAAAACGCAGTATCGATTTACTTTACTTACAAAATCTCGCAAGATTTCATTATTCTGTTGCTAAATTCTGTCACAATATTTTGTGAATTCTCGTGAGATTTAGTAACGGAACGATGAAATATCGTAAGATTTTCTTAGTAAAATAGATCCATCCTGCATTTTTGAATTTTATTATGATATCAACATATGAAAACATCACAAAATTTTTATCAATACTTGTGAGATTTTGTAGCAGAACGATGAAATATCAGGACATCAGGTACACGTCCATAATCCATAACTATTTTGAAATGTCCAAAAGCAGTTTTTTTCATTCTAATTTAATGACATTAAATACAGCTGCAAAGTGTGGCAGTAGAATCTGCGGCTGCCGCCCGGACACTTTACTGGACAAACCGTCCACTAACGTTCCGGGCGCACCTCTACAAAAGGTAAACGAGGGAAAGGGAGGGAAAGCTGGTAAGTTAGCTTTTATAATAGCTTTGAATAAACGAGATGGAAAACCCAAATACAGTTGCAAATTGTGTCAGTACAATCTGAATCACTTTAGTAAACGAACCCCGGTCCATCCATTAAAGTGTCCAGGCGTACTTCAACGAAAGGTAAACAAGACGTTAGTAGGGAATCTTTACAACGGGGGCTGTTCCGTTACATGATACATAAAAGAGATGAGAAAACACAGTTTTGTGTCAAACATGGTTCCTATCAACGTCCTCCCTTATGTGCGAATGCAAACTGAAGGTGAATGGTAGTTCTTATAACTAAACTCGGGACGCGTAGTTATAGGAACTGCATTCTTAGAACTTCTCTGTCCGAATGCGCCTAAAGTTGGTGGATAACCCCCCCCCTCCCCGGCTCTCCAGCTGTCTTTGAGATATTCTTGCTCAGCATGAGGGTGAGTAGGAAATAAAGGCACATCATTCTGTGGGTGTACTATCCCTTTCAGCATTTGTTAGATTTTCTTTTTATACCCAATTCTGACACCCGCACATGTCACCACTCAATCTCACGGTCATAGAAGTTTCCAGAACAGTGTGACTTGCATATTTTTAGACGATAATGTCTTTATTTGCCGCTCCTAAGTTCAGTGTGAGCGTGTTCCTGGCGAGCAGAACAAAATAAAAGGTGAAGACAGGGAAGTGTCTGGGCTGCGGATGTTAACCTCACCGTCTTGTCCCTGTTCTCTGGCAGGTCCCAGGACTTCTGCTGTGAAACCTGTGGCTGTTCCATGCACGCAGCCCTCCTGGCTCTGAACCCCAACAGTAACCCAAGCGCCGAGGATGACAAGGCAAAAGAGCTGGCTCAGCAAATCAACTTCAAGGTGCAAACACCAGCTGTTCCATGATGCATGTTTGATTCACACTTCAGTCTGTAAAGAGCCAATGAGATTAACAGGGTTGAATGTTTCCTGATAACCCGTCCTACATCAGTACACGGTTGAAAATCCAGGTTCCTGCCACATCTCTACTGATCCACGAAGCTCACAGAGGTTTCTGTCCCACTCAGTTTCTATTTATTGGTTATAAATTCTTCAACATAGACTGAAAACAGAGAGCAGGTCTTGGTCTAGTGTTGCAGGTATATTACTGTTACCATAATCCTGTGTCTATCCCAAAACTTGGCCAGGATTATAATGTAACAAAACCTGAACTGATTGTCAAAGCTTCCATTTATGGTTTCCCATTATAAATTAAATTTAGCCTTTTTTTTCTGATATTCAGACCTTGTTGGTCACACAGTTGATTTAGAAAGACAACAAGATTGAAGCTGAACAGTTTAGACTTTAATTTAACCTCTTCACCATGAGGCACTTCTGGTGCACTCCTGTCGATATAGCGCCACCACATAGGCACAACGCTGCAAGTTAAAACGACATCCATCTCTGATGTTTCTGAGAAAGTAACAGTTTTCCTGATGTCAGAGTTTTAAAAAACCGGGGCAGCATGAAATAAGGCGGAGGCGGCTGCCTTCTAGTTTAATCTGCACGAAAAAGCCTGGTTTTGGTGTAACACATCGTGCAGTCTCAGTTGTGTGAAAAAGTGTTTGTCCCCTTTCTGATTTTTTTTTTTTTTTTTTTTTTTGCATGTTTGTCACATTTATGTTTCAGATCATCAAACAAATTTAAATGTGAGACAAAGATAACACAAGTAAGCACAAAATGCAGTTTTTAAATTAAGAACTTTATTAGTGTGAAAAAAGTGATTGCCCCCTAAACCTAATAACTGGTTGTTCCACCCTTAGCAGCAACAACTGCAATCAAGTGTTTGTGATAACTGGCAGTGAGTCTTCTACAGCGCTGTGGAGGAATTTTGTTCCACTCATCTTTGCAGAATTGTTGTAATTCAGCCACATTGGAGGCTTTTCCAGCATGAACCGCCTTTTTAAGGTCATGCCACAGCATCTCAATGGGATTCAGGTGGGGACTTTGACTAGGCCACTCCAAAGTCTTCATTTTGTTGTTCTTAAGCCATTCAGAGGTGGACTTGCTGGTGTGTTCTGGATCATTATTCTGCTGCAGAACCCAAGTGCGCTTCAGCTTGAGGTCACCAACAGATGGCCGGATATTCTCCAGGATTTTTTGGTAGACAGCAGAATTCATGGTTCCTTTTACCACAGCAAGTCTTCCAGGTCCTGAAGCAGCAAATCAGCCCCAGACCATCACACTACCACCACCATATTTTGCTGTTGCTATGATGTTCCTTTTCTGAAATGCCGTGTTACTTTTACACCAGATGTAATGGGACCTACACCTTCCAAAAAGTTCCACTTTTGTCTCGTCAGTCCACAGAGTGTTTTCCCAAAAGTCTTGAGGATCATCAAGATGCTTTCTGGCTAACCTGAGATGAGCCTTTATGTTCTTTTTGCTCAGCAGTGGTTTTGGTCTTGGAACTCTGCCATGCAGCCATTTTTGCCCCCCAGTCTCTTTCTCATGGTGGAGTCATGAACACTGACCTTAATTGAAGCAAGTGAGGCCTGCAGTTCTTTGGGTGTTGTTCTGGGGTCAGGGAAGCAGAGGGTGAATTGTGGCATTAGTAAGTCGTCTCATGTGTTCTGTCCAGCCGCTTCTGTGATACCAGTCAGCACAGTGAGTTAACCTGCTTCAGTGGATGGACAGAGCTAATGCATGGCACGGAGAGGATTTGTTGATAGGGTTGGGCATCAAGAATCAAGCATCAATGGAAACCGGGACTAACTCCCCAATTCTCCCAGACTCGTTCAAATTCTAAAATTTCTATTCGTATTTTCGATGCCCAGTCCGTTAGAATCCGCCAGATGCGGAACCTTTGTTCGTACCAAGTTTCTGGTACACCCGATTGAAATAATGCACACGGAACAGCTCGGCTTCTTTTTTGTTATATTTAGTGAGTTTTCAGACCCTCTGATAACTTTTTTTTAATAAAACCACTGGCAACAAGTCTAGTGACACTTTCTGGTCTTATTGGAGACCTTTGAGACCGACATGAAAAAACGTTTACTTTACTGCACACTGCCGCAGCCCCTCCCCCCGTCTCGTAGCAAACACTAGAGACTGCAGGAGTGCAGACTCAGCAGGAGACATTCACCTCTGCTCCATGAACCAGACTGAAAATAAAACTAAAAACTGGAACTGATCGTCAGATATTAATTCCTCTTAGTGAAGAATGTGGACAAAAACATTCAATTTAAAGTTCTGTAACATTTATTATATGGTCTTTATGGAGTTTATTATAAAGTTAAAGTAAAGACTAAGGCTGCTGACCCAGTCATTGATCATCTGTCGCATTAGAAAAACGATCCTCAGCTCACTGAGAGCAGCATGCAGGCAGAGGTGCTCCAGTCTTCTTTCAAAGAGATGCTTTCTGAACTCATCGTTACTCTATGATGGGTTTTTCTCCCTGGGAAAATGGCGGACAGCTGGCGGTTCTATCCAAGCCGGCAGCCTCGGCTGCTGACGTTCACTCCCCAGCAGCTGTGTCCCAGATGGCAGGAACTGCAAAAGAGAGAAAAAACACATTAAAAGAATGAACTTGCCATCATGCCTCTCATATCAGGCATGTCTGAGATAAATGTTTGGAATCGTGCCTTCATCATCACCTCACAAGCAAGTAGTTGGAAGTGGCAGAATGTGCAACACATCATATGGATTACATCATAATTACTTTTACATTGTTGAAATATCTGCTTTTACAGTTTACTAAAGCTTTATTAACCTCTTTAACCCTTTTCAGAAAAAAATGCATATGAAGACATACGCAAAGTGAATGAAGAAAGGTTAATTTTCATGTTCTTGGTATCTAGGAACATCTAGAGACTTCAGGAAATGTGTTTCCAGTGTCAAAAATGTTGCTATTCCTGAGTAAAAAACAATGATATTGATGAGAATTGTGAAATTTCTTTGCTTGCCTGTTGTTTTTTATTA
Source organism: Atherinomorus stipes (assembly GCA_023101725.1). Taxonomy (NCBI): domain Eukaryota; kingdom Metazoa; phylum Chordata; class Actinopteri; order Atheriniformes; family Atherinidae; genus Atherinomorus; species Atherinomorus stipes. The sequence goes on from JALJCO010003674.1 coordinate 131,631, forward strand.
TTTGACAGATGGTAATACCATGCTAATAATAATTTTATGAAGACAGATGTAATTTATTACCTTCAGTTACTCACTGGCAGCAAATAAAGTGAACCTGAGAGAGTTTGAGTTCAAGGAAAAGATTTTACACAAGCTTTAGCAAAGCCTTCATCAGGCAAAATCCACCAGGCATCAGATTGTCTCAGTTTGGCAAGCTATGAAAATGAAGACAGTAACTATGATATAGGAGTGAATACTTTATGAAATATATACATTAGGTCAAAAGAGACAAATGCAGAGAAAATATGAAAAAAATGTATTTAGTAGAATCATAAATCGCCTCGGTTTAGTGCTGTATAGGGGATTATCACGCTTCCGTGTTCCGAACTTCCGGTTTGAAACAGTTAGAGGGCCCACTTCCGGCCCAGTTCAATGTCCCTGCTTTACTTCGTAGATATCGTGAATAAACGCCAACCCTACTGAAATTTTCACGGATTCCATACTGAAGTGATACTAAGGAAGAAGTGGATCAAAGCGATTCACCAGAGTGAAGGGCCGAACTTTATAATAAAAGAAAGTAGCATGTTTGTTTGTAGCCGGTGGGGCACAACACCGGCATGCTAGCATTAGCCAGCTAGCGTTTACCGACGTGCTTAACTTTTTGCATCTTAAAACACACATGCATCTGGATCTAACCCGTTTCCACTGGAAACAACTGGGGACTGCCAAGAAAGGAGACGCCTTCAGATGCTTGTGTGTTTTCAGCCGCACAAAGTTAGGCACGTCATCAAGCTGGCTAATGCTAACCTGCTAACAGTAGTCCGCCAGCTGCTACTCTGTTAAACTTTGTTAATCGGATAAACGCCAATGCCAAGTTTTCATTCCAGACTGAAGTGATGCTAAGGAAGAAGTGGATCAAAACGACCGATTCGCCGCGGTGAAGGACCGACCTTTATAATAAAACGACACACATTTGTTTGTGGCCGGCAGACTGCGCAGTCGTGTTAGCAGGTTAGCATTAGCCAGCTCGATAACGTGCCTAACTTTGTGCAGCTGAAAACCCACAAGCATCTGAAAGCGTCTCCTTTCTTGGCAGTCCCCAGTTGTTCCACTGGAAACGGGGAGGTACAGACCCGATTTTCAGTTGTTTGTGTGTTTTAAGACGCACAATGTTAAGCACGTCAGTAGACGCTAGCTGGCTAATGCTAGCATGCTGTGAAGTGCCGGTGTTGTGCCCCACCGGCGACAAACAAACGTGTGTTTTATTATAAAGTTCGGCCCTTCACAGCGGTGAATCGATCGCTTTGATCCACTTCTTCCTTAGTATCATTTCAGTCGAGAATGAAAACTTGAGTATGTTTGGAGTTTATCCGATTTAAACAGTATAACCGAGCAGGAACGGCTGTCGTTAACATGGCCCGGAAGAGGAAGTGCCCAAAATCCGGGAACTTCCGGTAAGCGTGATAATCCCCTATTGTGGTGATCTGTCCATATAAAAAAGTAAATAACCAGCATGTCAGCTAGCATGTAATCACGAAGGTGATAAACAAAAATAATTTATTTTATTTATTTCACCTTTATTTAACCAGGAGGTCCCATTGAGATTATAAATCTATTTTACAAGAGAGACCTGGCCAAGGTAGCAGCCAATCAGAATCAGAAATCAGAATTTAAAAAGTGTGCAAGAACTCACTTATATACCGTCCAGGTTTCACGTGGGAAAAATATCTCCATCCGAACTGGCTTGTTGCAGCTGTCTGAGTCAGGATGAACTGGTAACTCAGAGTCAGGAAGCTGCTGTATCTCCGCTAATATCTCCACTGTTTTATTGATGTAACCAAATGGGTTTAACAGGTTTAAAACTATCCGACGATCCAAAACTATCCAACTAAAGACATTCAACGGACATAAAACACAGATCCCTCCCACTTCTCCGTCCCTTGTATGCGTCAAAGCCCCTTTGCGCAACATCTCCAGTTTCTCCCACAGAGAAAGGTTACCTGGGTAATGTAGTTCACAAAAACCTTGCTATCATTTGATTCAGTGGCATCTCCGCTTTCTTAGGGCTACAAAATCCGCCATGCTGCGACGGTGTTATAGCAATATAAACCAATAATTTCTGCTAATTTAACATCTTAAACATCTCTTACGGAGCCCATAATGTTTAAAAACAATTTTTAAACATTAATAAACATTCATTTTTGCACTAAAATGCACTTTTGATCATGTTTTGTGCACATTATGGTCTAAACTAAACTTCACAGCAGTGCTCTGTTTAATTGTTGTTTAGTATGCGATGATAATACGTGTAAGTTCTTGGGCCCGTATACAGGCTCATCGGGCTTAAGGGGTTAAGAGAGATGTCAGTAAATAACACACATACTGACAGAGGGAGATGTAAAATTCAAACCTGGATCCTGTAAGAACCAGGAAGCCAGCAAAGAGTCGCTAACACAGTGGTTATAGTCAGCAGACCAGCAGCAGCATTCTGGACCAACTGGAGACGGTGAACAGAGGACTGGTCCAACTAGGCCTCTCACCATTACAAATTTTCCTGTGCGATTGTCTCAGAAATTATTGCGATAAATGATTATATTGCGCTGAACAATAATGACATTTTTAGACCATTTTCAACTAATATAATGATAATGCCACAATAATGCAAGTGCACCCTTTCACAGATCTGCACATGAAGCTAGGGCGTGAAGTGAGGGCGTGAAGGTGGGACATGATGTGAGGGTGTGAAGCTAGGACGTAAAGCAATGACGAAAAGAAAGGGCATGAAGCTGGGACGTTAAGGGAGGACGTAAAGCACGGGCGTGAAGTGAGGGCATAAGCTAGGACATGAAGCTTGCATGTGGTGCTAGGGTGTGAAGCTAGGACATGAAGCCAGGACGTGAAGCTACCGCGTGAAGCTGGGATGTGATGTAAGGAAGTGAAGCGAGACCGTGAAACAAGAGTGTGAAGCTAGGACATGAAGCTAGCGCATGATGCTAGGGGTGAAGCGACGGCATAAAGCTGGGGCATGAAGCGACGGTGTAAAGCAAGGACATGAAGCTAGGGCGTGATGCTAGGGCGTGAAGCGAAGGCGTGAGGCTAGGACATGAAGTGAGGACGTGAAGCTGGAATGTGGTGTGAGGAAGGGAAGCGAGAGCGTGAAGCGAGGGCGTGAGGCTAGGACGTGGTGTGAGGAAGTGAAGCGAGGGCGTAAAGCTAGGACGTGGTGTGAGGATGTGAAATGAGGGCATGAAGCTAGGACGTGGTGAGGATGTGAAATGAGGGCATGAAGCTAGGACGTGGTGTGAGAATGTGAAGTGAGGGCGTGAAGCAAGGACGTGGTGTGAGGAAGTGAAGCGAGGGCGTAAAGCTAGGACATGGTGTGAGGATGTGAAATGAGGGCATGAAGCTAGGACGTGGTGAGGATGTGAAATGAGGGCATGAAGCTAGGACGTGGTGTGAGAATGTGAAGTGAGGGCGTGAAGCAAAGACGTGGTGTGAGGATGTGAAGCGAGGGCATGAAGCTGGGATGTGATGCGAGGACGTGGTGTGAGGAAGGGAAGCGAGAGTGTGAAGCGAGGGCATGAAGCTAGGACGTGGTGTGAGGAAGTGAAGCGAGGGCGTAAAGCTAGGACGTGGTGTGAGGACGTGAAGTGAGGGCGTGAAGCTAGGAAATGGTGTGAGGAAGTGAAGCGAGGGCGTAAAGCTAGGACGTGGTGTCAGGATGTGAAATGAGGGCATGAAGCTAGGACGTGGTGTGAGGATGTGAAGTGAGGGCGTGAAGCAAGGACGTGGTGTGAGGATGTGAAGCGAGGGTGTGAAGCTGGGGTGTGATGCGAGGACGTGGTGTGAGGAAGTGAAGCTAGGATGTGGTGTGAGGATGTGAAGTGAGGGCATCAAGTTAGGACGTGGTGTGAGGATGTGAAGTGAGGGCGTGAAGCTAGGACGTGGTGTGAGGATGTGAAGTGAGGGCGTGAAGCTAGGACGTGGTGTGAGGATGTGAAGTGAGGGCATGAAGCTAGGACATGGTGTGAGGATGTGAAGTGAGGGCGTGAAGCTAGGACATGGTGTGAGGATGTGAAGTGAGGGCGTGAAGCTAGGACATGGTGTGAGGATGTGAAGCGAGGGCGTGAAGCTAGGACATGGTGTGAGGATGTGAAGTGAGGACGTGAAGCTAGGACATGGTGTGAGGATGTGAAGTGAGGGCGTGAAGCTAGGACATGGTGTGAGGATGTGAAGTGAGGGCGTGAAGCTAGGACGTGGTGTGAGGATGTGAAGTGAGGGCGTGAAGCTAGGACGTGGTGTGAGGATGTGAAGCGAGGGCGTGAAGCTGGGATGTGAAGCTAGGACGTGGTGTGAGAATGTGAAGCGAGGACATCTCTGTGTGAATCGGGCTCAGCATGGAGACAAGTTGCTGTTGACATACTTACCTTCTCTCCCTAGTTCCGTCTAATGGAACCGGGTCACACTCTGAGACCATGTCCATTCTGGACTCAGCAGTGTCTCTAAACATTCTGGGCCCAGTTGTTCAAAACTGTTTTTTTTTTTTAACCAGCCGTTAAATACATTTAGCCGACCGTCAACTTTAACAGTCCGGTTATTTGTTGTTCAAAACATAGTTAACTTTAACCGTGTGTTATCTTAACGTTAAAGTTAACACACCAAAGGACCGCCGCTAAAGTCTTAACGGTGCGGTTATATCTCATTATGCCGTTTGTTGCTAACGCTGCGTTCATGATGCCGGTTCAGAGAAGAAGGGACGGCGGTTATTGTGGCTTTGATTTTGACATCGGGGATGATTCTAACGAGGAGCTGCGCACCACTTCGGGAAAGAATGCATTTATGTAATCCTTTGCGAGTCGATTTGGAGCGTGCAACGAACTGTGGACACGACGGACTCACTATTTAGAATTACATTTTCTTCGTCAGCAGAGAAATTTCTGCCTCTTTTTCCTTGAAGTGAAAGGGATCGTTTGCTTATCAATACTTTCTGTGTCCCGTGTGTTCTGTTACTGAGGGTTTGCTGTGCTGTGAGGCCGGATTGGGAAGAGAACGGGGAAGGATGGAGAGACTGGGGGATGAGGAAGAGTGTGTTGTGGCTAACAGCAGCTCTGTTCACGGTGGGAAAATAAAGTGAGAGTCGGCCCCCCCGTGTCTTCCTCACAGCAATAAGGAGACACAGACGTACAACATTACTTTTTGCAATACCAGAAGTAAACAAAATGGGGAATTGTGGGATACATTGGTGCTAACCAGTGGTGCTAACCCTATGGTTAACTTTGACGGTGCTGTTAGCTGACGGCATGACTAACCATGCTTTGAACAACGCATATTTAACAGTCGGTTAGCTAACGGCAGGTTAGGGATTTAACGGACCGTTAGGGGTTAACCAGTGGTTAAAATAACCGAGAATTGAACAACCGGGCCCTGGTTCCTTCTTCAGTTTAACATCTTCAGACATGAAGAGCATGATTTTTCCACCGTCACTGCCATTAGCAGCTCAGCTCCCCCACCTCAGCAGCGAGAGCAGCTGCTTTTCACCTAGCTTGTGCTAACTCCACCTGTAGCTAACAGCAAAGCTCAGCAGTTGCACACTGGTGGAAGTTTACCATGACCACGTTGAGTTTGGGAGGAACGACATCCTCTCAGCTCATTATCCAGTCCAGATCTGCCATGGTGGAGCTAATGCCTGCACTTTCCTGTGTGTCCATGCAGGCAGAGTCCAGCTCACCCAGACAGGCCAGTGCAAGTGAATCTGCAGAGCCTGAGCCGTCAACACTCCCCCAGGGAAACACCTCTGTCCAGGAGGGGCCGGAAGCTGCTGAAGGACCCCAGACTGAACAGGTGGGTGCTACACAGGGTCATGGCGAGCATCACGTAGCTTCCAGCTTCACCTTGGTGTAGAAAAGCAAACCACTGCAACGGTTTATTCAGTATTTATTACATGCTGATAGAAACAGTCAAGTCTTGCTAGTTACACTTTAAAGTGAATGAAAACATTTAATTCCAAACACAAGCTGTTTAAAATCTAAGCAGTCAAAACAAAGATGGATTAACAAGCCCAGAAATGTGTAGATCCAGATGTGTGTACAGCACTGTCCCTAACTTCTATGTTGTTTTATTCTAATGTAAAAAGTGGAGTGTAAGAGCATCTTAAAGGAATAGTACACCCACAGAATGATGATCCTTCATTTTCTACTCACCCTCATGCCGAGCAAGACTCTGGAGCTTTTTTAATATCTCAAATGCAGCCGGAGATCGGACAGGTTTTCATTTTCCCCCGACTTTCATATAATGGAGGTGACCGGGGCTCGAACCAAAAAGTCCATAAAAGTCCACAAAAACTTGTCAATATTCCTCCATACTGCTCATCCAATGTAATCCAAGTATTCTGAGTAGGTAGCGTCCATTATTTACTGGAAACCACATCATTTACTAGATTTTTATAGCCTAAACAGTAGAACATCACAGTGCCTATATAACATCCAGTTCATGCAAGTTCACAACACTACGGAAGCTGCGACGTTCAGCGCCTACTCTGCCAATAATGCAAGCGTAGAAGAAGAAATTCGGTGTTTACATTGTGCTGAGAGCGATTGAGCTGCGGACAAACACAAGTGGAGTTGGCTATTGATTTAAAACAAGGGAAGAAAGAAAAACGGAACCCGCAGTCTCGCCTGCCGAGGTTTCCATAGTGTCAGCATCCAGAACCTTTGATCCCGGTCGGCATCAGAAATAGAGGTCTCATGGATCGTTGTGGATTTACCAGATTGTGTCTCTGAATAAACACCACATTTAGTGGCTGGATTTTAAACCTCCTGGATGGGATAGAAATGCTGGAAAACCTCCTTAGACCAGCTAAAGGGTTAACTATCCATCACAGAGTTACACACTAGCGTTCCTGAGGAACTGGTGATGGTGGAGGAGGCGGACCTCGGGGAGATCAGGGGGAGTTTTAAGGGTTAATCAAAGAGCCGCTGGTGAAAGGTTTCAGTGGCCTGAAGGCACCATGGTCGTCCAGGTGAACATGACATGATTTCTGTTTCCTCGATGCTTTTCTCTCTGCAGTCAGAGCCCCCTCCAGCAGCAGTAGAAGGACCCCAGACCCCCACGGAGACCAGCTCCAGCCGGCCCCTGAGCCCCCGGCAGCGCCGTGCCCAGCAGCAGTCCCAGCAGGGCCCGGGAGACGGCCGGGACTCTGCGGCGAGCCCGGCGCCTCGGCAGGAAAGCCACGCCGGCTCTGCCGTCCTCATCGTGCTGCTCACTCTGGCTTTGGCTGCTCTCATCTTCCGCAGGATCTACTTGGCGAACGAGTACAAGTTTAACTACGACTTGTGATGCGAGCTCCGCTGCTCGCCTCCCGGTGAGGAACTGACCCGAGCTGGGGCCGTGGCGAACAGACTCTGCCCTCCCTGCTCAGCAGCTGAAGCCGAGGCTCCACTCTCCATAACACCTCCAGGGTGTCTTTTAATCAATGTGAATTTCACTCCCCAGAGCTTCATGCATTTTTAAGAAGGGGTGGCTTTGTTGTTTGTGATGAGTTCAGCAGCCACACACACCACACAGCCCCCTCTGTAATAACTGGCTATCTTCGGGCTGTACACATCCCCCTTATTTAATTAAAACTAACTACATGTCAACAGTGTTGAATTGTGGGGGATTTCTCTCTGAATAATTATTTGATCGTGAACTTCTCCACAGGAGCTGCAGTGCTGTCATGTCCTCTGTTCCCAGCAGGCCAGTGGACGGGGATCAGTTTTAATGGTGATGGTGTTGACACAGCCGGCGAGTGAAAGCATTGTGTCACGTAAAGCAGACCCCAGAAAGCTTTTAAATCAGAAGCAGCAGATTTGTTAACACGTTTCCTGCTGACATCGGACAGCTGCAGGGCCTTAATGGACTCGGCAGAAGCTTCCACACGGTCGGAAGCGGCCGTGGATTTATACAGAGGCTTTCCTGCACTCTGCATCGCCTTCTGGGATACTGCAGGGATGCTGTAACAACCAGCCCAGCATGAAGGGACTTTTTAGTTATTATTAGGGATGTTCGATTTAGGCTTTTTTACCAATATCTGATATACCGATATTGTCCAACTCTTAAATTCCGATATCCGATATCAACCGTTCCATATACGGATATATGAGAACTGTGAGGTTGTATCTTTCGAGAAATACAACTATATTCTGCTCTGAGAGCAAAGATCCTAAAATCTCCTTAACTCAGCCAGAGGAGTTCATTTTGGACATCTGGCTGCCATATATCAGATATTAGCAGGTATTAGCCAACATGTGGCTAATTATAATGTTTCTGACAATTTAGAAACTTAACCAACAACTTAAAAACAGACATATTATCAGAAGCTTCAAAGCAAGTCAGTCTGTAGCAGCAACAGCTGCACCGTAGTCACATGACTCTGAAAGGAATGCTGGGAAATGAAGTTCTTCCAGGATAACAGGGACTTTTATACATGCTGGACTGCTGCTAATGGAACAAGATCTTGCAAGATTTTGTAGCTTCATAACGTTATTAAATCACATTTAATAACAAAATCTCGCGAGATTTCATTTTTCAAAATAACAGTACAAAGAAATGATACCAATATTTTCCAGTATCATTTTTTAATTCCAATATCGGGCGATAATATCTGACATCCCTAGTTATTACCATGGTTGCCAGTGCTGTAAGCATGATGCAACATTACTATCAGGGGCGGGTATTGGCAAAGACTTCACGATACAATACTTATCACGATACATGGGTCACAATACGATGCAAAATTGTGACACTGTGATATATTGCGATATTCTAGACACTTCAGAAAAATTTAAAATGCAGCTTGAAATGAAAGTTTTACCTATGTGCAAACATCAGATGACTGAAACAACAAAATGAGTCAAAATCAGTGAAATCCAGTTTCTCCATGTCATGTTTATTAAACTTGGACAGGTTTCTTTGCCACTTGGATCTCATAATAAAACCATTAACAATAGTCTCCCTGAACATAAATGTTTCTCACTTTGGGGAAACCCAACTGAATAGATGTGACAATTAAATACAAATTAAGTGCTTTTGAAAACTATATTGCCAAAGCTGAGCTGGAATAGTAGAAATGTACACAAATTCATGTGAAATGAGTAAAACAGCAAAACAAACTAGTATATATGAGTATATGAAATTGCATATTGGTGCATATGAGAAACCTGCAGATGCACGTAGATACCAGTGGAAAGCAGAGACTTCTACATACTGAACCGCTGCTCATAGAACAAAATCGAAGCAGTTAACTCCGTTTTTTCTAAATGGTGGTTAACTCGTTTTGGAAAATAACTCTTCATTTGAACTTTGATTTTTAATAATGTGCATGCACAAGACCAACCTGCTAGATTCACAGCTCCCTCCTCCGGCCACAGAATAACGTGTATGAGCCACTCTGTGTTTAGCAGACAGCAGGTACAGATTTGTCATCATGTCACAAATGCAAGTAAACAGAATGTCGTCTGAACGTTGCTAACTGCTAGCAGAATGATGTTAGCTACCTGCTGTAAATGTCTGATGAGTGCGCGCAGCTTCCAGGTTGCAGCATTACTCCCGCCAATCAGTCACTCTCACTGATCAGTCTCGCCTATTACCCGTTCTTACTACGGTAGCAAAAGTGATTGACGAGCCAGTAGACAAATGAAATAGTTGAAGAATGCAGATATGATTGGCGGATGTTTTTTTCAGCCCCATTACTTTCACAGCTGATGTATAATAATATTTTTATATTTAAAGGGACTTGAGGCAAGATTAAGAAACGAAACTCATGCCGCGACTGGCGCTTCAGTTAACTGCAGCCACGAGCCAAACCGTCATGGGAGCGTGCACAAACTGAAGCTATAATGTTGTTTACTCACCTTTTTCTCCGTAGTTACACTTTTTAGTGTCTTTCAGTTGATCTGGATCGTTTTCTGACGGCAGAAGAATCCATAACTGTCGCTCACAGTGTTTGAATTTACCGCAACTGGCTTCTTCCTATATCAAAACTGCGTTCGCAGGGCAGCGCGGGAAATTCGGACACCGAATTGCAGCACATTTTGCAGCACACAGCCTGTTCAAGGCAACGAAGAGAAACGTGGGTGGAAATGTTATTTTTGTTATTTAGTGCTTCATCACCCATTAGTTTGAAAAAAAAAAAGGGACATTTATGTTTGTTTTTTTTTTAAATTCCTGCCTCAAGTCCCTTTAAAGCTTTTAAGTAATCATAGCATATGGAGTATGTAGAAATATTGCAAAAATTATTGAAAGAAACATCTTCTGTAACGCCTTAAAACTCAGCCAGACATGCAGGTTGCTGGAAAATGGAGATGTTTTCCCGACTGATGATAATCCAGGTCCATGTCATTCTTCTTGCTTCAGCAAAACTTCAGATCGCAGCACACAAAGATCCGAACTTAGGGTGAATACCAATTCCTGTCTTAACCCTCAATCTGAAAAATGCGCGCTCCTGCAACGTGCAGGTGCTGTCCTGATTCTCAGAAACTTAAGTTAAGGGGCAAGTTTGAGGGCTGATTCTCCAACACCACCCTTGTGAGTAAGGATTACCCAGAATGCAAGCGGCAAAGCAGGCGAGCTACAAATCTTAAGTATTTTCTTTGTTAATTGAGATAAATATTAGGAAAACCATTGTATTATCTTAGTTTAGGCCCATGTTATGGATTAGTTACCTCTTTGTTGCATAATATTTATTTTTATTTTATGATCTTTTGTTAATAGCAGCCGGTGCGGTCAAGCCATGTTGCTATCATACGAAATGGTCATTTTTCTCTGTGTTTATGTCGTTGTTTTATCAAGATAACAGCCTGTATAACGTGCTTGTGCCGATAATGTTATAAGACGACCGGGCTGATGTAGGGATGCACCGATTGTGAAAGTCTGGGTCGATACCGATACCGATGTTTAACATAACAACTTGGCCGATGTTTTCTATTCTTATTTATTACTTCCTTTGTGCCACAGAAATTTACAAGTCTTTCAGCTCCTCATCAGTCTCCTTGAATGAGCACAAATTCAATCAGAGCAATTTATGAAACAGAAACAACCTTTAATGTCACTTTGTGGTTGACATTAGTTATAACAAGCTCTTTTCTGAAACCTTTAAAAAACCTGGGACTGATAATCACAAAAAGATGCTTCAGTATATTGCCCAACAAAATTGAGTGGTTTTAGCCTAATAAACAAAAACATACTCAATGAGAAGATTATTTTATGGCCCAATAAAAAATATGTGGAGCATGTACTGCAAACTGCGGAACGCTGATCTTTTTCTGAAACGGTAAAATATTGCCACACGACCGCCGCCATCTTCGTTTCTCTACTGAGGAAAGTGCGTGGATGCCTTCTACCAGTATCTCCCCCCACCCGTCAAAAAAGAGGGGGAAAGAGTTTTTCTTAAGAACAGTGTTGATGACACATGTAAATCATTATATATATATATATATATATATATATATATATATATATATATATATATATATATATATATATATATATATATATATATATATATATATATATATATATAGCATAAATAATAATCGGCCACTGCCATCGGCAAATGTCATTTCTATTGGCCGATGGCCGATGGCAGTTAACAAGGCAAATATCGGCCGATACCGATGTCCAGCCGATGCATCGGTGCATCCCTAGGCTGATGTCATCTCCCGTAGCTGCAGAGTTATCTAACGATAGTCTGTTTCATTCCTTCATGACTGCCAGTGGCAGTAAACAAAGTGGATATGTCTCCTCGCGCTGCTCGCAGGTCGAGTCCTGACGGCGATGCCAACTGACTGGCAGTCATCCAGGAATTCACAGAACCACAGTTACCTACGTAACTTCAATAAGCCGTGGTATGTGGTGACAGCTGAATATGTCCATTGTGGCTGCGTTTGTGGCTCATGATTAAACAGGCAGGGTTAACAGTGCAAATAAATGTAAGTAAAGTAAATGATGCTTCTTCTTCTCCTGAATTGACAGACTGAACCGGGCTTTGGCGTAATGCTGCCCCCCACAGTTTGAAGGCATATCTGCATTTAAGGGGTGTCCCATTTCTAAGTCACAAAATAGCCCTTAACAGTTGGGTTTGAGGGCTGCTAAGATTGAGGGTTAGGAATTGGAATTGGTCCTTAGATTGATGTATTTATTATTAGAACCGGACTATTTCTTTGCTCTGAGCTTCTCTTTGCTGGACACACATGGTGTCTGGATAAGAGTCCAGCCACTCCACCGTCTGCAGCAGAAGATCTTCATCTTCTCCTGTAAGGTGTTTGGATCAGCCAGCCTGCTTCCATCTGCTGGCGGTAATTTACTCAAACAGCACTCATGGTCAGTAGAGTGTCATATTCCCACAGTTCACAGACTCAAACACTCATTTGAAAACCTCGATTTACAAAAATGCATTCAAAACCTGCTAGTTGCTGCTTGTTAACATAGCAACTAGTGCTGCATTTGCTTCAGGCTAAGCCCCGCCCACCAAAAAACATCACCGTGTTTGTAAACCTGTTCTCTCAGGAAGTCCTGCAATCTGATGTACAGGATGCTGCAGAATCCTCCCCAAGTTGCTGCTGCAGATGCCTCCAGGGTCGAGTCTGCTTCCACTTTTAAATTGGTTTGTTATTCCTTTTCTCCATAGATCAGGGAAATGTCCAGTAACCAGAATAAAGTTGCATCATTTTCATTTGGCAGTGTTAAATTTATGTTCATCCAGTCTTTGCGTTGCGTTCGTTGATGATGTCATCATGACTGCGGGCTGTCCTCGGCTGCAGCGCCTCTGCTTCAGTGATCTGGTGCTGCTCTCTCTCCGTCTCTCACTGGTTTTATTGGTTGTTAATGGTTATTCGTGATTCCCTGATCCCATCCACCATCCTGTGGGTGTATCTACAGGCTAGTGTCTGTCTGCCCCCCCCCCCTCATTAGCATGTGTGCTCCATCTTTGTAACATAACTTCCTCTCTCTCGGGCGTGGACAGAAGCTGTCATCGCAATGTCTTCAGAAATGTCTTAGTTTCTTAACAACTGTGTCTTCTGGGCTTTAAGTGTGACAGCATCCCTGCAGCGGCTCTAAGGGGAACCCATCGGTGTATTTAGAAATGCAGCTGCTGCCTCGTCTGTTTGGATGTTATGAAGGACGATGTCTGAAGACCAGACCATTCACTGACTGTTATCTCTGCAGGCTACGTTAGCTGCCCACAACAAAACACACAAGTTTCCTTCTAAACTGTCTCTCTTCCTGCATGGTGGGACAAAAAGTGCCAGGTTTTAGAGAGCAACCCTCACTTCCCCGCATACGCTGACTAGTTAGCTGCGGCTGCGGGGAAGCTGGAGGACGTCGTCCAGTCCAGAATGTCTGCAGACACCAGGAAGCTTCAATGCTGACATGTAGCATAGCAGCACGACAGGAGAAACTCAGCTAAAGACTCCACTAAGCCTCTGCATCCAGACCAAACAAAGTTCAGACCCCAACAGTTACATGGGAATGTCAGAAAAGCATGACAACAGCTTCGTCATCATTATCATGAGAACAGAACTGTCCATGTTCTGCTGCTGGTCATTTCTCCAGCAAACAAAGAGTCGCATGAAAGCAGAGACTCTGCCGGTCACGGAGACCTCTGTCTCATCAAACATCATCACCACGCAGGGCCTAAACTGTCTGAGTAATGGTGCACCCGGCAAAGGAAGAACGCTGAACCACGTTCAGTGGCTGCGTAGAACAATACGTGGCATGGAGATGACTCGTTGACTCCACAGTTACCATCTCTGATGATGATGATGTGATGATGTCATAATTGGCTCAAATAGTCAGCCTCAAAAATCACCCAAAAGGTCCAGTTCCCAGCATCAGTCCCAGTTCCCAGCATCAGTCCCAGTTCCCAGCATCAGCCCCAGTTTCCAGCATCAGTCCCAGTTTCCAGCATCAGCCCCAGTTCCCAGCATCAGTCCCAGTTCCCAGCATCAGTCCCAGTTCCCAGCATCAGCCCCAGTTCCCAGCATCAGTCCCAGTTCCCAGCATCAGCCCCAGTTCCCAGCATCAGCCCCAGTTTATAGCATCAGTCCCAGTTCCCAGCATCAGTCCCAGTTCCCAGCATCAGCCCCAGTTCCCAGCATCAGCCCCAGTTCCGGGCATCAGTCCCAGTTCCCAGCATCAGTCCCAGTTCCCAGCATCAGTCCAGTTCCCAGCATCAGTCCCAGTTCCCAGCATCAGTCCAGTTCCCAGCATTAGCCTCAGTTCCCAGCATCAGCCCCAGTTCCCAGCATCAGTCCCAGTTTATAGCATCAGTCCCAGTTCCCAGCATCAGCCCCAGTTTCCAGCATCAGCCCCAGTTCTCAGCATCAGTTCCAGTTCCCAGTTCCCAGCATCAGTCCCAGTTCTGAGCATCAGTCCCAGTTCCCAACATCAGTCCCAGTTCCCAGCATCAGTCCAGTTCCCAGCATCAGTCCAGTTCCCAGCATCCGCCACAGTTCCCAGCATCAGCCCCAGTTCCCAGCATCAGTCCCAGTTCCCAGAATCAGTCCCAGTTCCCAGAATCAGTCCCAGTTCCCAGAATCAGTCCCAGTTCCCAGCATCAGTCCCAGTTTCCAGTTCAGCCCCAGTTCCCAGCATCAGCCCCAGTTCCCAGCATCAGCCCCAGTTCTCAGCATCAGTCCCAGTTCCCAGTTCCCAGCATCAGTCCCAGTTCCCAGCATCAGTCCCAGTTCCCAGCATCAGTCCCAGTCCCCAGCATCAGTCCCAGTTCCCAGCATTAGTCCCAGTTCCCAACATCAGTCCCAGTTCCCAGCATCAGTCCCAGTCCCCAGCATCAGTCCCAGTTCCCAGCATTAGTCCCAGTTCCCAACATCAGTCCCAGTTCCCAGCATCAGCCCCAGTTCCCAGCATCAGCCCCAGTTCCCAGCATCAGTCCCAGTTCTCAGCATCAGTCCCAGTTCCCAGCATCAGTTCCAGTTCCCAGCATCAGTTCCAGTTCCCAGCATCAGTTCCAGTTCCCAGCATCAGTCCCAGCTCCCAGCATCAGTCCCAGTTCCCAGAATCAGTCCAGTTCCCAGAATCAGTCCAGTTCCCAGCATCAGTCCAGTTCCCAGCATCATTCCCAGTTCCCAGCATCAGTCCAGTTTAACATGGTAGTCCAGGCTCTGCCCTCTTACAAATCATCTCTTATTTTTCTGGTTTTGTGGTGAAAAGTTTTCGTTCATCTCTAAAAAACTCTGCTCATGTGGTCCTGCTGGTTTCCATGGAGATGAAGGGGGTTATAGTGAAGTATATTACTCATTCCTAAGATTACTCATCCCGAGGTTCGCTGTCCAGGAGGCAAAAAAATAGTTGTCATGAAGAGGAGGTTAAGTGACCTAAACGTTGAGGTGGAAGACACAGTTCATGATGCCTGATCAACATGTCGCTCCTCTGCTGCTGTTATGGATGTTTCCCCTTCGATTGGCTTTAAATGCATACACTGGTTTGTATTGTCTCATTAAAGTAGTTTTCTTTACAGATTTCCACATGGTCTTTGTTTGTCTTCCTGTTCGATGGATCCATATACACTTGATATAGTTGCTTGGCAACAACCAGTCCAAGTCACAAGATAAAGTCCACCAGCCATGAGCTGAGACTGTGACGACACTCCAGAAGTTTCCAGAAAGGTTGGGATGCATGTCATATGTAAATAACAGACCAGTTACACCTGTATGTAACCGGATCAGACCGGATGTGTCACTTTTAACGGCTAACTGGTCATTTAAATCTTCATGTGTTGGGATTGCAACATTTTCACTACACTTTTTTTTAAAGCACTCTGAGAGTTTCTGACCTGAACAATATGTTTCTGACTATATGTTTCTGACTGGTGGCTTTATGACACCATGTCACATATTAGCAACCAGGTAACAACTGTTTGGAACACACCCCGTGTCTGATTCATCACAGAAAACAAGACGACATCTGAAGAATGAGGAAGAAGATGCAGGACTCAACATCACACTGACTTTTACTGACTAGAGAGATCTCAGAGAAGAGATGGGATGATGATGCTGGATTAGGACGAAAACGATGCTGGATTAGGATGAAGATGATGCCAGATTGGGATGAAGACGATGCCAGATTAGGATGAAGACAATGCTGGATTAGGATAAAGACGATGGTGGATTAGGACAAAGACTATGCTGCATTATGATGACGATGATGCTGGTTCTGATGAAGACAATGCTGGATTAGGATGAAGACAATGCCAGATTATGATGAAGACGATGCTGGATTAGGAATTAAAATGATGCTGGATTAGGATGAAGACAATGCTGGATTAGGATGAAGACAATGCTGGATTAGGATGAAGACGATGCCAGATTAGGATGAAGACAATGCTGGATTAGGATAAAGACAATGCCAGATTCGGAACTAAAACGATGCCAGATTAGGATGAAGACAATGCTGGATTAGGATGAAGACGATTGTGGATTAGGACAAAGACTATGCTGCATTATGATGACGATAATGCTGGATTCTGATGAAGACAATGCTGGATTAGGATGAAGACGATGCCGGATTAGTATGAAGACGATGCCGGATTAGGATGAAGACTATGCCAAATTCGGAACTAAACGATGCTGGATTAGGATGAAGACGATGCCGGATTGGGATGAAGACAATGTCAGATTAGGATGAAAACTATGCCAAATTCGGAACTAAAACGATGCTAAATTAGGATGAAGACGATGGTGATTTAGAACGAAGACTATGCTGCATTATGATGACGATGATGCTGGATTCTGATGAAGACTGCTGGATTAGGATGAAGACGATGCCGGATTAGTATGAAGACGATGCCGGATTAGGATGAAGACTATGCCAAATTCGGAACTAAAACTATGCTGGATTAGGATGAAGACGATGCCGGATTGGGATGAAGACAATGTCAGATTAGGATGAAGACTATGCCAAATTCGGAACTAAAACAATGCTAAATTAGGATGAAGACGATGGTGGATTAGGACGAAGACTATGGTGGTTTAGAACGAAGACTATGCTGCATTATGATGACGATGATGCTGGATTCTGATGAAGACAATGCTGGATTAGGATGAAGACGATGCCGGATTAGTATGAAGACGATGCCGGATTAGGATGAAGACTATGCCAAATTCGGAACTAAAACTATGCTGGATTAGGATGAAGACGATGCCGGATTGGGATGAAGACAATGTCAGATTAGGATGAAGACTATGCCAAATTCGGAACTGAAAAGATGCCAGATTATGATGAAGACGATGCTGGATTAGGATGAAGACGATGGTGGATTAGAACGAAGACTATGCTGCATTATGATGACGATGATGCTGGATTCTGATAAAGACGATGCTGGATTCTGATGAAGACTTTGCTGGATTAGGATGAAGATGATGGTGAATTATGATGAATAATATGCCAGATTATGATGAAGACAATGCCGGATTAGGATAAGGACGATGCTGGATTAGGATGAAGTTGATGGTGGATTAGGATGAAGATGATGCTGTATTATGAAAATGGTGCAGGATTAGGATGAAGATGATGCTAGATTATTATGAAGTTGCTGGTGGATTAGGATGAAGATGATGCTGTATTACAAAGATGATGCTGGATTAGGATAAAGATGATCCTGTATTATGATGAAGATTATGCCGGATTATCCTCGTTAGGGGAGATTAAGGTGAACTGTTCTGTATCAGCAGTGGTGGGAGCTGTAATAATCACGCTGCGTTCACTGATCAGGTAATTTCAGGAAATATTGGCTCCAGTAAACATGACAAAGCTGCAGCTGTTGCAGGTTTTATTTGTTTCCAACACAAAGGCATTTTTTACCGACATGGTAATCCTGCTCTTCTGTATCTTCCTCCCTCGCTGCTTTCGTCTCTGGTATTCACACCGTGCCCCTGTGCATTAATCTCTCGTTTGGCTCGCATCCTCTCGAGCCTTCTTCAAACAGTCTTTTTCCCTGCTGCCTGTATAAATAGACTCAAACACCGTCTAACGTTTAACCTCTTTGATATGCTCCGAGTCGGAGTTTTATCAGTCTGATGAGACTCCGAGAAACAGAAGCGCTTTAAATTCATGCTCTGTGCTGTTTGACGCCTTCAACTCTGCAGCTTGTAGATGAGACAAAGACAGCAGCAGCATCTGAAGGGACCAAGTCTCTCTGGTTTTCTTATTCAGCTAAATGTTACACCTGAAAAATGTCCACTATTACCTGAAGGCAGAAGAGTTTGTTTTAAGCTGTAAAAAATAAATATATCCACGATCTATGTCTCCATCTGCCCTTCAGTCATTGTGAGTGTGGCTGTCATGCAGGAAAAAAGGAAATATTTCACTTCATTTTCAGTTTCCTGTGTTTGTTTTATATTATACTTCCTAACAACTGAATTTACTTAAAATAGGAAAAAGTGAAAACAGAAAGAAAATTTTTAAATAGATATTAAATTAGCAAACATTTTTGCATATTCATGCATATCTGAATCATAGTTGCAGTAGTCGAGCACATTTTCCCCCTTTTCTGGTTCTCCCCCTCCCCCTTCATGTAATTCCCCTAATGATGGGCACTATAGAAAATATATAATAAAAAAGAATATAAATATAAAAAGAGAAAAAAAAAAAAAAATTAAGGTCCAGGGTAGCAAATAATACTATATAACAAACAACATCATCATAAGTATCCTACAGAGCTGATTTCCTCCGTCCAAAGACATCTGCGGAAATAGCATTGTAGGCTATACATAGAAGGTTGTCATATACATACTATTACTTAAAAACTTTCCCAATTACACTCTTTATGGAAAGCAGAGAAAATAAAACAAAACGGAAATAACAGATCTATATAGAATATTATCCTATCTTGCTTGAACTTTACAACATAATCAATTTGAGTGTCAGTTATTCGCCTAATTAGAAAGGAATATTAGCTTTAGAAGTTGGTGTCCCTGCTGAAGAAAACTCTGGACTCTACCTTTAAAAGTAAATAATTTCTTTCGTCTGAAAATGCGACCACGACGTGTCTCTCTCTCAGACTGAGGTGCATGTTCTACACTTCGCTCTGTAGCCACAAATGGAATGTAATGGCATTTATTGGCATTGAACCAGCGTCCCAGTACAACGAAATTACTTTCTCTGGTTGTCAGTACAACCACAAACAGCGCAACGTGTTCCCAAACCGTGCAGCCGCATTTTTCTGGGGAAAATTGTTCAGAAATGTTCGACTAAACCGCTACCAGAAACGACAACCTACACTGTGAGTCAACGGCGAAGCTTTATTTCTGGAATCTCACGAGAAGTTGATGCATTATCGTTTCTACATTTGTTAGCTAAGGGAGAAGGTGGATAGAAATGTGGAGTTCTATCACATTTTGTTTCAAAGACACATTTGGGGGTTCAAACATTTTTTTTAATTGAAATTAAGTCTTCTTCTTTGTTGATACCTCTCCAGCTTCCACATGGCATAGAAGTAGCTGGATTATGTCCTCAGAATGTGAATACCCTCCAATTAAAGAAGGAAAAAATCAGCTGTTAGTGAAATAAAATGAAATTGACAAAAATAATAATAAATAAAAATTCAATGAAAATCATGACACTGATTTTGAGTTGTGGTTCAAAAGAAATATTAAAAACAAAAACACAAAAAATAAAACAAGTAAACAAGCATGATGGGGCTCTGAAGCTAAAAGCAACACGATAGCTGTGTCTCATATTGCAGGATGCAGACTACGAAGTGCACAGACTACGTAGGCTACGGAGTCCGCGCACTCCGAAGCAGCCTCCTGAAATGGTATGCCGCTGAAATGGGACGTCCTAGCCAACAAGAATTTCCCATAGTGCTCCAGTACCGTTGCCTAGCAACTGCAGACACCACAGCTAGTGACGGCTTTCTTACCAATTATTCCTTCAGCTATATTTAGAAAGAAACTAATATGGAACCATGCATTTTATTCCTTTTCATTCATCTGTCGTTACCTGAACATGGACCCCCATTAACCCCTTGGTAACCTCTGAAAAATGTCAAACAAAATGTTTTCTCTTTTTTTTTTTAAGGAAAAAACTTTCTTTTTCTTTTTATGTTAGCCCGCATATCTTTAAATTTTCCACAGAGATTATCTGTTGTTTCTTACCAGTAAACACTTCATTTAACACTCAAAAATCCACGAATATATCCAAATATTACACCTGTAGCTCTGCAGCTTTCCTCCCACCTTCTGCAGGAGGAAGCAAAATACCTCTCATCACTTAAAAAATGTCAAGTAGAATTGCAAAAAAGATCTGTTAAAAAAAAAAAAAAAAAGTCTCCTACCCTTCTGTTTTAAAGCAGTCATGATTAACTTTGTTTCCATCGTTTTGTAACTATAATTTATTGTATGTTGTGCGCTAAATATCTTATTTTCCTTCATTTTCTTTAAACCCTCCTTGTATGTTTATTGTTCAAACCTTTCAGTGCATTTGTTCTTGATGTAACCGTGCACAGTACATTCTGCTTATGTAGATAAAGTTTGTAAAAAAAATCGTGTGTGCAATGAATTCTGGGAAAGGCGAGGCCACGAAGGATACATGTGATGCACCCTTTGTTTCTGGCCAAACGGAGTTCGGGCAAAGGGTGCGGGTTTGGAGGCTGGATTCGGTGGATTCGGAGGATCCTTCAGACGTTTCTGAAACGGGACCGTACGTGACGCACCGCTGTGACGTATGCAGCCACAAATCTGCACGTCGCAGTCTGCAGATGCAACATGAGACGCAGCTTTTCAGACAATCACTGCAATCAGGTGTTTTCTGTAACGTCCAATCAGACGTCACCTGGTGACAGGTATTTTGGTCCACATTTCAAAGGTGCTCTAATGTGTCTGAGACCGTTTTGTTTTTTAATAATTATTCTTTCCAACCACAATTAAAAAGCTATTTTTATTTTATTGATCATAATTTTGTAAATTTTTATTTATTATTAGTTTCTTTAGTTTCTTGTTATTTGAATTACTGTTGTGAATTTAGCCTTTTCTTTAACTGGAGGGTATGAATAATTTTAGGATGACTGTAGATATCCCTCTGCAAGCTTGTGCATATAAACTCTTGTCCTTGAGCTGCAGTAATTTCATGGCTTTTCTCTGGAGAGGAAGGACTCGGACATGTAGAGATGAACCTCCACTGCTTTTCACCTGGACGACACCAGAGTAGAAGGTGGTGAAACCCACTGTATGCATGTTGTCTTAGGACAAAGCACTTTTATTTATATGGTATATTTATGTGCAGGATCATTTAAGAGAAGACTGCAGGGTGCAGAAGAACTGTTAAAATAAAATACACTGCTTTAAAAACTGTTCTACCTAAAAACTGAGGTAGAAAAATAAATCTGGTTAAACAATTTGAGCATGATTGAAATATTTCTGATATATTTCTCCCTCAAATTTATAGTTTCCCCAGTGGAATATTTTCTTGATCTTAATCTGATTTGTCTCAGTGAGCTAACTGCGTGTAATCTAGAAACATCGTTTTTATTGGATAACAACGTTTAATCCATTAACTTACAAGCAGATGAACTAGATGTTCCTTTTTATTCATCAGGACGCTCAGACAGAAATATGCCCTCAATAAGAAATATGACTTTTACTTGTTGATGGTGGTGGTTCTGGATCCTGGTCTCATCTGGCTTCTTCTCTGCATGATGGAGCTTTAACCGGCATGTGTGGATTTCAGGGTGAACTGTGTTCACAGAGATTTCTGGAAGTTTTCCTGAGTCCATCAGTGGTTTCCAGTAGAGAATCATCTCTGCTTTTAATGCAGAAGATCACCAGCATCCATTCTTGTCCCATGCACACAGAGATTCCTCCTGATTCTCTCCATCTTCTGATGATATTCTACACTGTAGATGGAGGATCTTCAAAGTCTGAGGAACATTTTTCTGAACTTGTTCCACAACTTTTATCTTCAGTTTGTCTCAGATTGGTGAACCTCTGTCCATCTTTCTGTCTGAGAGACTCTGAAATGCTCCTTTATATTAAAATCTCCTCCTATTATTATTTTCCACCTTTTGTTGCTCCTATTCCAATGTTTTACAGACATGTTGCTGCATCAGATTCACAATCAGAGAAGATTTTCCATAAAATGATAAAGGTTTCATCATCTGATATGTTTATGTTCCACTGGGAATAAAATATGGTGATGAGATTCAGAAATCATCATTTATATTTACATTTTGCACAATGACCCAGCTTTTTTGAAGTGGAGACCTAGAATTTTTTTGTTATAAAATGTGCAACATCATGAAAGACAAGGTTGGAAATAATATTATAATAATAATTATTATTAAAAATAATAATAAAAATTAATAATATTAGGGATGTCTGATTTTATAGCAACAATATTATCAGAGATATTAGATTAAAATGTTATATCAGAAAATATCTATGGGGTTTTTTTTTTTGGGGGGGGGGGGGGGTTTGAAAAATGAAATCTCGCGAGATTTTGTTACGGAGCAGCAACATTTTTTGAGATCTTGTTCCATTAGCATTGGCCCAGCATGTAGGAAAGTCCCTGTTATTCTGGAAGAACTTCATTTCCCAGCATTCCTTTCAGAGTCATGTGACTACGGTGCAGCTGCTGCTGTTATAGACTGACTTGTTTTGAAGCTGCTTATAATATGTTGTTTTAAGTTGTTGGTTAAGTTACCAAGTTGTCAGAAACATTAGAATTAGCCACATGTTGGCTAATACCTGCTAGTATCTGATATCTGGCAGCCAGATGTCCAAAATGAACTCCTCTGGCTGAGTTAAGGAGATTCTGGGATCTTTGCTCTCAGAGCAGAATATAGTTGTATCTCTAAAAATATGAAAGATTCAACGTCACAGCTCTCTGCATATATTTGCATGGTTTGAAATCAAATATTGGAATTTAAGACTTGGACAATATCGGTACATTGGATATTGGTAAACAAAAAAAAAGAATAAATAAATGAAAAATGTAAAAAGCCTGTATGAAACATCCCAAATTATTATTAATTTGAACAGATCATTCCAAATGAATGCCGAAAGAACACCCACCCCCTCTTCCCAACGGCTTCTCCCTTGTTTACATGTCTGTCTGTTCTTGTCGCGCGCTGCATGTGGTCCTGATGCTGCGCTACGGAGTCAGAAAAAGCTCCTCTCGGGTGTGAGGACCAATCAGAGCGCTTATCAGACCTCATCACTCCGTCTCTCTCTGCGAGGCAGCCGGCACACTTGTTATGAGAGTCGCTCCCTCTCAGTCTTCCTCCTGCCTCACAAGAAGATGCTGACTGGCTCAGAGCATCCTGCGCGCGGACCCCGGCTCTCCCTGTCCGAGTCGCTGCTGGACTTCTGAACTCGCCATGGCGTGTTACGTCAGGCTGCTGTTTTTACTTCTGTGTGTGATGCTGGTCGGAGAGTGTCGGAAACACAGGAGCAGGAAAAAGCGCTGGTCTGCGCCGGCGGAGACCCACAAACCCGGAAAGTAAGTGCTGCTTCGCTTCAGAAACCCCCACGCGCCGCCTGTCATCCGTGAATTTAAAGTTTTTTGAGGGGGGCACAGAGCGCGTGGTCAGTTTGCTAGACGACGTCATTAGTGAGCAGGTGTTGGGTTATTTAATACAGAAGTATGAATGTAAATGTGACACTAAGCCGTCACCTGCTCATCATCCCCAGCGGGAACTAACGCGACCTGTCATCCCGCCCTCACGCTGCTATTTTGAGGCAAAGCGTGCATAAAATGCAGCCCGCGCGCTGCTCTCCTGCAGCTGCGCGTGCAAATTCTGCAGCAAAGGAAATCCATTCCTAGAAAAGAAAAAAAAAATCATATTACACGTCTGTGCACTCTGTCTTAGCAGCTTCAGAAGGATTTTCCCAGCAGGAACACTGTAAAAACAGACAGCCCTGTTAAGTTGTATCCATTTACTTTCTTGTGTAAACTCCACTGATACTCTGAGTTTTGGACACAGAGCTTAAGTTCATGAGTTTCAGATGTTTAACTTTTAATTGTAAGTTGCTGGAATGTTCGATATTGGCTTTTTTACTGATATCCAAAATACCGATATTGCCCAACTCTTAAATTCCGATATCCAATATCAACCGATACAGATATATCCAGAGAACTGTGAGGTTGTATCGCTCATATTTTGAGAAATACAACTATATTCTGCTCTGAGAGCAAAGATCCCAGAATCTCCTTAACTCAGCCAGCGGAGTTCATTTTGGACATCTGGCTGCCAGATATCAGATACTAGCAGGTATTAGCCAACATGTGGCTAATTCTAACATTTCTGACAACTTGGTAACTTAACCAACAACTTAAAACCAGACATATTATCAGCAGCTTCAAAGCAAGTCAGTCTGTAGCAGCAGCAGCTGCACCGTAGTCACATGACTCTGAAAGGAATGCTGGGATATGAGGTTCTGCAAGGATAACGGGGCTTTTATACATGCTGGACTCCTGCTAATGGAAAAAGATCTTGCGAGATTTTAATACCGAAATCCTGCGAGATTTCATTTTTTCAAAATATCGGGCCAAAAAAACGATAGCGATATTTTCCAATATCACATTCTAATGCCAATATCGGCCGATAATATCCGACATCCCTAGTCATGACATAACTTCATTACC
This sequence comes from Atherinomorus stipes, assembly GCA_023101725.1. Classification (NCBI taxonomy): domain Eukaryota; kingdom Metazoa; phylum Chordata; class Actinopteri; order Atheriniformes; family Atherinidae; genus Atherinomorus; species Atherinomorus stipes. Next base: position 156,246 of record JALJCO010003674.1, read on the forward strand.
GTCTTTGACATAATCAAGTACGTTTCTGTTCCAAATGCGCAAGTTGCTTCCTCCCATCCTCGGAAATCTGTACTGTACTTCCGACAAGTCCATACTAGCAAGTACACAAGTAAGGCTCTTGGTGTACTTGGTATTGAGAAACGGCCAACGTAAGTGGTTGCAAAAAAATTCATACTCATGACCAAAAAAAAAAAGCTCAGAAAAGAAAAAAGAAAAAGAGAGATTCACCTTTTTAAAAAAAAGGAAAAGGGCAAAAACAAAAAAACACAACAGTTTTGTTGTGAGCGCTCTTTAAATAAAAAGGATGATAAGAATGTTTTTTTTAAAAAAAAAACACACACAAAAAAAAAAAAAAACAAAAAAGTGTGGCCGTTCCTTTGGCAAAAAAAAAACTACCAACGTTGGGAAACCAGAAATGAGTTTTGGGCAATGGTCTTTGGACAGTTCTCCCTCCCCCCTTTCCAATACGCTCCAGCTGAGTCAGGGTAAATGGTTGTTGGGTGCAGTGAACATCACACTCCACACCCCAGCTATGTATGGTTGGGTTTGGTTTGGTTAGTGAAAGACCCAAACATTCACCTTCTCCTCCCTTTACCATAACCATGTACTGTAGCTCAGGAGTATGATATGATAAAATAAAAAGAACACAACTCCACCCAGAGTAAATTGAAGATGAAAACGAATACGTCCGAGAGTAAGTATTTTGTACTCATCATCACTCCCACAGCACAGACAAACCAAAGGGAGGGAGGGAAAGAAAACCATAAAAACAAAAATCCACCCACCACGAGAGGAGGGAAGGGGTGGGATAAGAAGAGTAGGGTTGTGCGGAAAACAAATATTGAGCATAGGGGCAAAAAAGACAAAAAGGTCTAAAATGGATCCAAATAACCAGCTCACAGGGAGGTAAAGGAAACAGGCATAGAGAAAAAGATTTGAGAAATGGATCTTCATACACCATGCAAAACCAACAGAAATGAGAGGAAGAGGAGGGGATTGGGGAATTGTGGACCTGACAGAATCCTCGAGACTTGGAGAGAAAGAGAGGGAGGGGTGGGGGGTGCCTGGGGGGATTAACTACCTCCTTGCGTATCGCGGAGGTCGTGGGGGGGGTGTGGTTTGGGGGAAAAAAGGGGGAACGGCGTGCCATGGGGACAAGAATAAAAAAAAGAGAAACAGAAGGAAACAAGAAAGGCAAAAAGCTATGCCCAACTACAATTTTCCATACCAATGTTCTAGAAACAGAGCAGAAAAAAAAAAAAAAAAAAAAAAAAAAAAAAAAATAAGTATCTGGACCACAAAGGCTCATGAGAAATCCAAATCCAGCAGGAATTCAGATTTTTTTTTATTACAAGCAAAAAAAATCTTTTTAAAAAAATTTATTTTGAGTGGCCAAGATTTCTTTTTGCTTGTAATAAACAAAATAAAACAAAAAATTCTGCCAATGGAACAAGTAAGATTTTCTTGAAAAGATTTCTTGAAATAAGATGCATTGCCTTAAAACAAGATCTTATATCTCACTGAAATGTTTCTCTTTAAGTAATTTTGTCTTATTGTGAGTGATGAGATATTTCGACTAGAAATTAGAAAAATTTACTTGCTAAGATTTGAGTTTTTGCAGTGCATATAATGGAGTTCACCAGTGCCTGAAACAAAAAGGTCCATAAAAGTCCACAAAGATTATCTAAATTACTACCTAATAGCTCAAATCTGAACACCCAACAGAAGTCACATCACCAGCTGACAAACCAGAATACCCAGTTCAGTTCAATACCAGGAGGGCCTGGTAGAGAGCTTGAACATGCAGCATCAGGAAGAGGATGAGAAGCTGGAGGAAGCTGGAAGGGAAGTGAAGCGGTGGTGGCAGAGGTCATCAGAGCCCTGGAGGGACCACCAGAGTTCCCCGTCCAGAAGAAAGCCCTGAGACAGGGGTGGAGCTACAGGGGTGGCCGTGGGGGCCGTGGCCACTCCTGACCAATCACTGGCCACCCTCATGCTTTAACTAAAACAAAAAACAAAAAAAACTGGGTGGCGCTCAAGCAGTGACAGAGACCCCAAGCTTCTTCCAAACCACGTTTCCTTCTTATTTTCGGCACTAGCTACCTCATACAGTTGGAATTTTTAAGCTCAGACATGCAGAAGTTGAAAATCCCACTTTTAAGCTTTTCTCGCTGAGATATTGCGATTGAGGAAAGAAAGCTTCACAGTGAAGACCCAAAACTGTTCCCAAACCACTTTCCCTTCTTATTTTAGACACCAGCTACCCCGTGTACATGTATTAGGGCTGTAATGGTACATGTATTTGTGTCAAACCGATCGGTACGCTACTTTCAGTTCAGCACGACCCTGTATCAAATTGTTGAAAAACCCTGAACGAGTGAGAGGAGAAACAAAGCGGCCAGAAACGGTCACGTTTATTTATACAGCACCAAACCAGCAACTCCTGCTGTCCTGCACAAAACTGAAAGTACTGCTGGAATAGATCAAACTTGTGACTGTTGGAAAACAAAACCAAGACAAGGATGATCACGATATTTAAAAGAAAATAAAAACAGAGTAAAAGCAAAATTAAAAATATTAAAAATACTTTTACTAAAACAACTGCAACAACGTTCAGGTTAACTGGTGATGAAAGCCAGTCCACAGATGAGTCCAGCAGTCCAGGAAGAGTGTCGCCCCACCTGGACGAACTGAGCATGCCCGTCACACGTCCACCCGCAGGTAGCAAGGACACGACTGACATGCGCGGTGAGTGGACACGTGGAGAGAGGCCAGCAGCGACTCCGGGAGTCACGGCAGCTTGCTGGCTGATGTGTCACAGCCGGGACCGTCCTCTCTCCTGGATCTGGTCTGCAGACTTCATGGCTCTGACGATGAACATCCATTTGTCTCATTCCAGGCCTGAACCAGCTGATGCTGTCGTTCTGGTTGGGAAGACGGGCTCAGAACTCAGGATGGTGGACAGGTGTGTAGCTTATTTTCTATACGTCACATACCTCAGCAGAAAAAGTCAGTAATGAGTGTTTGGTGAGTTATTTCTATAACAGTTCCTCTTAGAAATGTGTGGAAAAAGTGTTTGCTTCCTTCCTGATTTCTTTTTTCCTTTTTTTTAAAGTCACACTTAAATGTTTCAGATCATCAAACAAATTTAAATGTGAGACAATGACAACACAAGTAAACACAAAATGCAGTTTTTATATGAAGATTTTGATTTTTCAGGGGGGAAAAAATCCAAACCTCCATGTCCCTGTATGAAAAAGTAATTGCCCCCTAAACCTAATAACTGGTTGTTCCACCCTTAGCAGCAACAACTGCAATCAAGCGTTTGTGATAACTGGCAGTGAGTCTTCTACAGCGCTGTGGAGGAATTTGAACCGCCTTTTTTAAGGTCTTCCCTTAGCATCTCAATGGGATTCAGGTGGGGACTTTGACTAGGCCACTCCAAAGTCTTCATTTTTTTGTTCTTAAGTCATTCAGAGGTGGACTTGCTGGTGTGTTCTGGATCATTGTTCTGCTGCAGAACCCAAGTGTGCTTCAGCTTGAGGTCACCAACAGATGGCCGGACATTCTCCTTCAGGATTTTTTGGTAGACAGCAGAATTCATGGTTCCATTTACCACAGCAAGTCTTCCAGGTCCTGAAGCAGCAAAACAGCCCCAGACCATCACACTACCACCACCATGTTTTACTGTTGGTATGATGTTCCTTTTCTGAAATGCCGTGTTACTTTTACGCCAGATGTAATGGGACCTACACCTTCCAAGAAAGTTAAACTTTTGTCTCATCAGTCCACAGAGTATTTTCCCAAAAGTCTTGGGGATCATCAAGATGCTTTCTGGCTAAACTGAGACGAGCCTTTATGTTCTTTTTGCTCAGCAGTGGTTTTGGTCTTGGAACTATGCCATGCAGCCATTTTTGCCCCCCAGTCTCTTTCTGATGGGGGAGTCATGAACACTGACCTTAATTGGGGCAAGTGAGGCCTGCAGTTCTTGGATGTTGTTCTGGGGTCTTTTGTGACCTCTTGGATGAGTCGTTGCTGTGCTCTTGGGGTAATTTTGGTCGGCCGGCCCCTCCTGGGAAGGTTCACCACTGTTCCATGTTTTCACCATTTGTGGATAATGGCTCTCACTGTGGTTCTCTGGAGTCCCAAAGCTTTAGAAATGGCTTTGGAACATTTTCCAGACTGAATGATCTCAGTTACTTTGTTTCTCATTTTTTCCTGAATTTCTTTGGATTGCAGCATGATGTCTAGCTTTTGAGGATCTTTTGGTCTACTTAACTTTGTCAAGCAGGTCCTATTTAAGTGATTTCTTGATTGAGAACAGGTGTGGCAGTAATCAGGCCTGGGTGTGGATAGAGAAATTGAAGTTAGCTTTCCAAAGATGTGAAAAACCACAGTTAATTTATGTTTGAACAGAGGGGGCAATCACTTTTTCACACAGGGCCATGGAGGTTTGGATTTTTCCCTCCTTACTAATAAAAATCTTCATTTAAAAACTGCATTTTGTGTTTACTTGTGTTATCTTTGTCTCATATTTAAATTTGTTTGATGATCTGAAACATTTAAGTGTGACAAACATGCAAAAAAATAAGCAATCAGCAAGGGGGCAAACACCTTTTCACACAACTGTAAATCTGATAATACTGGAGGTCTGGTTATCCCTGACATCATTTAAATGGAGCCATGTTTGTCAGGAAAAGGCATCTTTGTGATGAGCAGGATGACAAACTTCCAACTCTTTAATCACTCCAGTGGGTGGAGGACCTGCCTGCAGCCCTGGCCTCCACTCAGTGAACACCAGTGGGAGTTACTGGGCTGTTGTGGTCGGTTCTTCCACAGGATGCTGAGGCCCCAGTTTGGTAAATGAAGACACCAATAGATTCCCAACATGTCTGCTTTATTATCAAGTTTTTACAGCATAGGAATAATCCAGCAAACACTTGCATGACTTTTATGTGTCAACACTGCTTAAAGCAACCTTAACCGATCTTGCATTTCCGAAAGCACAGTAAAATTATTTGAATAACAGTCCCGCCTCAATCCAAAGACCCACCCCCCATTTCCTTCGCCTCCTAATGCGGAAGCAAAGGTCTGACAGGCAGGTCCCTCGGCCAATCCTTGGCGTGGGCCCCACTGCAAGGATTGGTTGGAGTTTTCATTGAAAATTTAGAGATTGGAGTAATATTTTATTTTGATTAATGGGGGGTCTGTCTTGTATTTCAGAGTTCCATTACCTCATTCAGAGCATTTTACTCTATTAAAAAATAGTGCAACAATGCAACATGGGTAAGGGTTGCTTTAATCAAGATGCTGTTATGTCTTTTACACTGAAACTTTAAAAATGACAGCAAAAAAGGTGTCAACTAGTTTTCTGTATTTAACAATTATTTTTGAATAAATAACAGTTACCAAAACAGCATATCATAATCATTTATACATGACCACCGTAATTTATGGGGTAATAACTGTCAGTTTTTCACTGAAAATGTTACGAATATTTTTTGTAGAAACAATAGTTTTTGTATCTAACTGTTATTATTGAAAAGAATACACTGCAAAAACTCAAAATCTTACCAAGTATCGTTTTCTCATTTCTAGTCAAAAATCTCATCCTCAAAATAAGACAAAATTATTTTGCACGTCTTATAACAAGTTCCTATATCTCACTGAAATGTTTCTCTTTAAGTAACTTTGTGCTGTTTTTAAGTATGATTTGATATTTTGACTAGAAATGAGAAAAATATACTTGCTAAAACTGAGTTTTTGCAGTGTACTGTAAATAACTAACAGTTGTGTACTGTTAAACGTACGGTTGTCAAAATGGCATACCGATATTTCCTCTTCTCACTGGAAATCATGCAGTGAAAAAAAATGGCGACAACAGCTGCCAGTTTTCACTATAAATTAAACAATATTTTTTTTACAGTGAACCTCGAAGATATGCTGTTGATTAGTTTCACTCATTCTGATCAGGACTCATGAAAACTGAAAAACATCATCAGGATCTGGGTGCGACATGCTTCTGGTCCTTCTTTTACCACCTAAGAAGTTCTGATCCACCAGAACCAGAACTGTCCAAGACTTCTGGAGGAGCCTTTGACTATCCGACATGTTCAGCAGCTTTCAGTCATCAGCTTCTCTGGATCAGACTCCTTCTAGCAGACGGGATCAGTCCTCTTAATCTGAGTCTGGCATCAAATGCACTGCACAAAAACCTAGTTGTTTAAAATATTTCCATCTGAACTGTTACCATACGAGTCTTTATTTATGGCCATAAATTCTGATTATATGTCATCATAATTTCCTGTCTGGGATTAAAAAGTATGAAAATAAGAAATAGATGCAGCCTGCATCGTGGTTTCCTGAATTAGTTCTCAGGAGCAGGTCTGCAGGAGTCTTGTGAGAAATTCATAGATCAGTCGAGACCAGAACAGAAGATTACTGGAAGTTCTGGTTCTTTAAGCAAAATATCATCGAAATGATGGGTGGCTCGAAGTTTTTTGGTTTTTTTTGTTATTGTTGTTTTTACACTTCTGCAAATTAAAGTTGTTTGCAAAGACTGAGGACTAAGATTTAAAAAAATGTATTTGTTTTTTATTAAGGCGAGTCACTCAAGGCAAATAGGGTAAAAAAATGTAACTAACTGGTATCACCATGAAACTTTCCTGGTTTATTCCTCACATCAGGGCTATCGTTTTATGTATTGCACGTTTTCTGAAATTTTATGTTTAAATATGCAAATTAGGTGTTATATAGCCAAAAATGTGCTAATTTGCATATATTTCTAGGAAAAAAATCTAAACACAGGCCATGTTCAGTTTGAATTTTGTTCATATATCAAAGTCAAAAGTTTTTACATAGGGGATTTTGTATATCTTTATAGATCATTTCACAATTTAGAATATATTGTCAACAACCAGAAAAAAATTATTTTTTGGCATATTTTTGGGATGAAATGTTCTATAAATCAGGCTGTGAATGAGATATCAAAAAATCCTTCTGTAAAAACTTTAAGAATGCAGTCAGGAGCAAAACTTGAAAGTTTGGTTTCTGTAAGTGCTCCTGAAGTGGAGATTTTTTACCCGGAATGAGAAAAAAAGACTCATTTTGAGAAAACAGCCTTAAAAGTTTTGGATGGTAAAATTCTCCACATTTTTGTCCTATAACACTATTTTCAGACATCAGGTCCAATCAGATCCCTGAGCTGGAAATATCAAGTTTGGTTGAGATCGTTCAGGAAAAAGAGACGTTTCCAATGATACCAGACATGACTGGTTCAGCACCACGATGTTGCGCTCCATTTAGAAAACACCAACTTTAGCTGCATTTTGAGGAGATTTGGGTGCATTAGACAAAATATCATGAAATAAACTCTTAAAATGTTTATTTGTGACGTTTTCTACACTAGTCTGAAAGAAAACATGTTGGAGGGGGAAAAAAAACTAAAATCTCAAAATTAACCAAGTGATGAAAAAACGTGTTTTTTACCTGTAGTGCCTTCCCTTAAATTAATTATTTTATTTTATTTTTTTCTCATTGTGTTATTTTATCTATTTTATTTGCTGCTATGGCCGGGAGGGATAATCACAGTAACCAGGAACTGTCTGTCTCCCCTGCTGTCAGTTCGCTGCCTAAAAAGGCTGTGGATGGTACAAAAACCCGAAAAATGAAGAGCACCCACCTGCTGCGGATCGATGAGCATGACTTCACCATGAGGCCTGCGTTTGGAGGTAAGCTCCAGGATCATCTCTCAGTCGGCGAGGGGTTAATTGTTCTCAGAAGTGTGTTTTCTGGGTAAAATCGCACATCCACAGGAGATGTGTGTGTTGACGTTGGCCTGCCAGCTCTGCGTCATCACGTGCACCTTTGCGCTGACTAGAAAAGCAGAGGCCAGTTTGGTTTTTTCCGGCTGTCGTCTTTTATGCGCAGAACAGACGGAGGACTGATGGTACGTGGAGCTGATGTGTCTGTGGTGCAGGGAAAGGTTTTTCCACCGGTCACGCTGCAGACATGGAGGCTCAGAGCTGAGCCGATGTCAAACTGCATTACCTGCAGCAAAAACCTTCACGTCGTGTCTTTGCTGCTTCATCGTGCTTCTAAACCAGATTATTTCCCTTCAGGGCCTTTCTGAAGCCGCTATATCTTCCTAAACGGACGGTACAGCTCAAAGACATTGTTCGTGTCCTTGCTTCACACCTTGAATGTCAGGAGAATTCATTTGCTGCTTGCTTTGCTGGATGCAATTAAAAATAAGAAGCTTATTTTCAAAGTAAAGAGTCTGGTGTTTGGTTCCAAACAGGCCTGTGTGAGAGGAGGAGGAGGTGAGCTAAACGAAATGTCCCATGGTGAATTTCAGAAGGGTGCACGCGTCTTTCCAAGGATAGCATTTCCTCTTATGTTTGTCAGCTTTTGTTTGCTGGATTCTGCAGAAAAAGAACAAAAGACAGAGTGTTATCCTCTTATTCCGACATCATCAAAGCTGACTTGTGTAAGCACCCCGCTGCAGCCTGCGAGACTTCATTTGGCGGAGGAAGGAGTGCGAGCGTGCAGCAGCTGTTCGGCCCCTCTTAGCTTCAAAAGCAGCAGCCGTGGTGTTACTAATGAAAGCCTCTTACACGTTCACTTCCTGGGTGTTGGCTGAACGATTCTGGGAACAACTCTTTTGTATGAGTGAAGATTCCCAAGTCACAATCAGGCAAATCCTGACTCTGCAGCTTTTTATTGTCCAAAAGTGCACAATGACGAGCTTTGTTGTGAACTCATACCCCAAAGAAGGAAGATGCTGAATAGAAAAGTTGCTTTTGTCTGGTTTAGATCCGGTGAAACGCCTCCGAGAGCAACGCTGGATGCGGTTTTTCGGAATAAATGTGAAGCTGTGAGTGTTGATAGGGTTTCTCTAAGCCCAATTCAGTGTTTCCCAACTTCGCACTACAAAAACTAAACATACAGGTCCAAAAGAAGCAATAGCAGTATTTTCTGATATCACATTTTAATGCTGATATTGGCTGATAATATAGGACAAATATCGGTCATCCTTTGTCAATTTAAATCATAACGATGTCATTTAAATGAAAATGTTACTCTGTAAAAAATTTAAGTTAGTTGCTGCAAAAAGTCAAATCTAAGCAGGTATATTATTCTGATTTCTGGTCAAAATATCTCATCACACAAGACAATTTTCAATTTTCCAATGGTAGATTTTTTTTTTTTTTTTTTCGCTTGTAATAAGAAAAAAACTGCTAATGGCATAAGAAAAATGTTCTCGATAAGATTTTGTGAAATGAGATGCATTGCCTTCAAACAAGTTCCTATATCTGACTGAAATGTTTCTCTTTAAGTTATTTTGAGTGTGATGAGATATTTTGATGAGAAATTAGAAAAATCTACTCGGTAAGATTTGAGTTTTTGCAGTGAAAGAACGTGATGAGGAAGTTCATGAGTCTGAATCAGGAGTGTTGGAGCAGGAACTCATGAAGACATGCAGGAGGATGAAACACTGGCCTAATTAAAGAACCTGCTCTGCTCCCATTGGGTCGTGCCCTGTCGGGGCCTGGCCAATCAAACGTCAGAGGAGGAGTAGATAGCTGTTTGGATTATTTGGCATCGCATCAACTTGTGATTTCCTTGGTACATCTATTTATAGAGCGCCTCCTCCCTGTCTGCCTCGGGTTTAACAAACATCTAGTGGGCTGCATTGAGCCGTCATGCATTAGTCATATTTGCATTAAAGAGATAGAAGTGCAGGATTCTGAAGAAGCCTTTACCAAATGCACCCATCACCGGGATTTCCCTCCGCACTTAGTGTGTGTAATGCATAGGCCTAGCTGTCTAATCTAAGCACGGTCAACCAGCAGCGGATTTACAGCTGCTAATCCGTGAACAGTGTAGCCGGGATGGACGGCAGTTTTCTCCCCTTATTTTCTAAAAACGACACGAGAACAAGTCAGTGTGTGAAGGCTGACTGACTGAGGTAGCAAGTCAACGAAGGCACAAGCTGAGCTTTCATCAGAGATGCCGCTGTGCAGGATGAACTTTGACCCCGTCAGAGTGGATAAAAGGGATGATTATAAATTATCTGTTCCCAGCACCACTTTCAATCATTATACTGCAAAAACTCAAATCTTACCAAGTATATTTTAATAAATTCTACACGAAATATCTCATCATGCTCAAAATAAGACAAAATTACTGAAAGAGAAACATTTCAGTGAGATAAAGGAACTTGTTGTAAGACAAATGCATCTTTATGGAAGAGGACTAGGGCCACTAAAGAAAAAGATACTGTATATAATTCTGAGAAAAAAGTCTGAATTCTGACTTTTTTCTCAGCATTCTGACTTTAATCTCAGAATTCTCAGATTAAAGTCAGAATTCTGACATTAATCTCTAAGAAAAAAAGACAGAATTTTGAGGAAGAAAAAGTCAGAATTCTGACTTTAATGCAAGAATTCTGTGAAAGTCAGAATTTTGACTTTTTTAAAAATTGGAATTATGACTTTAATCTGAGAAAGTCAGAATTCTGAGATTAATGTGGAAGTCAGAATTTTGACTTTTTTTTTAAATTGGAATTATGACTTTAATCTGAGAAGTCAGAATTCTGAGATTAATGTGAGAATTCTGAATTTTTTTCTCAGATTATGACTTAAACCCAGAATTATGAGATTAATCTCTGAGAAAAAAAGTCGGAATTCTGAGAAAAAGTCAGAATTGTGACTTTTTCTCAGAATTATGACTTTTTAATCTCAGAAAAAAGAATTCTGACATTAATCTCGGGAAATAAAAGTCAGAATTTTGAGGGAAAAAGTCAGAATTCTGACTTTTTTCCCCAGAATTATAAGATTGATCTCTGAGAAAAAAAAAAAATCTGAATCCTGAGAAAAATTCAGAATTGTGACTTTAATTAAAATAGATTGAAAAAGTAAGAATTTGAGGAAAAAAAGGAGAATCTGACTTTTTTAATCTCAGAGATTAATCTCAGAATTCTGATTTCAAAAAAGTCATAATTCTGAGAATAATCTCTGAGAAAAAAAAAAGTCAGAATTCTGACTTTCTCAGAAATACATTTTTTTTCTTTAGTGACCCTAACCCTTTTCCGTACATCTTATTTTAAGAAAGAAAATGTTTGCTTGTTCTATTGGCAGAATTTTTTCCATTCATTTATTTATGGCCATATATATATATATATATATATATATATATATATATATATATATATATATATATATATATATATATATATATATATATATACATATATATAAGCAAAACATTCTGCCAATGGAACAAGTGATATTTTCTTGATAAGTTTTCTTGAAATAAGATGCATTGCCTTAAAACAAGTTCCTTTATCTCACTGAAATGTTTCTCTTTAAGTAATTTTGTCTTATTTTGAGTGTGATGAGATATTTTGACTAGAAGTTAGAAAATATACTTGGTAAGATTTGAGTTTTTGCAGTGATCCACCTCTGCTGTGGGATGATGGTAGAAATCTCAGAATAAATTCAACCTCTTGGCTCACAGTGATGAACTGGTTTGCATTGACTTATCTGGATTAAATACATTTACCGTTGCGTCACAGTCTAGAAATGGCAGACTTAAAACAATGCATCTTATGTAATCTCTGACCCCAACACCTCGGTTATTAATGCCTATGGAGTTACATGTTCTCTGTGAGCCAGTCAGAAACCTGGAGGAGGAAGCCCACCACTGTGTTGTTTACTCATTTAGGCCACGTGTTCATTTGACAGGGACAAATGCATTAAACATAGCTTCATGAAATTATACAAAGAACACGTCATGCATGCAGGTTAGTAAGCGACCGCTGTCCCTGACTAGACTTACATGGATTAAAACAGCAGTGAGGTGAAAATACATCAGCTATTAAAAAAACGTAGAATGAGGTAATTATCTACGTTCTGAATTAAAACATTTTTCTACTTGGTGACTTCAATAAAATGCTGAAGAAAATCCCACATTTAGCGAATGAAACGTTGCTATTAGGTCGCATCCTGAAACATCTGGATTACATGGTTTTGTTTAGCACACACGCTTCACTCATAATTCTCTTTTAATTGTAAGATTTACTCACTGAGCTGTTGGGGTTTAGGCGAGCTCCAGAGAAGGAAAAGCATGAAATTCCTCCATAAAAATAAAAAAGCTAGCTCTGCCAGCAGCATGCGCCCGTAAACAGACAGTTCACATGACATCATGTTTTCAGGTTGATGCTCAGAAGTGTTTGTGAATGTGACTTTGAGGTTGTGGAAAGCATTTGCTGATAGAAAACTGGTGCTCAGGTCCAAAGGTGGTCAGGATTATTATCCTCATCAGCATATTTAATCTCCACGAGAACATAAACATCATATGAGACGATGAAACTGAGACATTTTATCATCTGATGGAAAATCTTCTCTGATTGTGAATCTGATGCAGAAACACGTCTGTAAAAGTTGGAACAGGAGCAACAAAAGGTGGAGAATAGTTATAGGAGGAGATTTTAATATCTAATCAGCTTAACTGGAAACAGGTCAGTTACTTGACAGGTTTAACTGGGAACCAAACAACAATATTTTTTATTATAAATATATATATATATATATATATTTATTTATTTATTTATTTATTTTTGACCTATTTTAAGAGTTGTTTAACTGGAAACAGGTCAGTTACTTGACCGGTTTAACTGGGAACAAACAAAAAAAAGAATATATATATATATATATATATATATATATTTATATATTACCTATTTTAAGAGTTGCCAAGATTTTGTCTTCTAAAAAGCAAAAAAAATCTGCCAATGTGACAAGCAAAATTTTCTTGGTAAGATTTCTTGAAATAAAATGCATTGCCTTCAAACAAGATCTTATATCTCACTGAAATGTTTCTCTTTAGGTAATTTTGTCTTATTTTGAGTGTGATTAGATATTTTGACTAGAAATGAGAAAAATATACCTGCTAAGATTTCTTTAAATATGAAAAAATATAAAGACAAAAGGAGAAATATCATTAAACAAGTTTTAAAACTCTCATTTAAAGTTCCTCATTTAATAAATAACTTAAATAGATAAATATATAACTAAACATATAACTGACTAAATAAATAAATATCCAAACAATTATTTTGTGCATTTTATATATTTATATTGGAACACTTATTCATTTTGGTATTTATTTATTTATTTAATTATAATAAAATGGCATTCCATATAGTGGATCAAGGGAGAACTAGAATTTCCCGGAACCAGGAAGCAGCTTCACTGTTCTGAGGCAGAATTTGCCCCTTGGTTGTTACGCTGATGGATGAACGGTTCGCCTGATTTGGAAAATTATGGGATCCTCCTTTTTTTTTTTTATATGACCATTTTCTCTTTCTCCACCCACCTAAGTTCAGCTGAAAATGAGATGAAAATAAAGTAAATAAAACATACATCATTGTCATATGCATCATATTCTAAACTCACTCATAATTAATTGAAATGAACAAACACTGTAAAATAAAACCTTATCAACTTATTCACTCAATGTTTCATTCAGATATTTTTAGTCCATTTGATGTTTTTCTTTTATAAAAAAAAAGAAAAGAAAGAACGACAGAAAAATCGCACGGTGACCTCCAAACTTGAGTTTTACAGTTATTGCAGTAGTAATAAAATGAAACAGACAGATAGCAAGATAGATGGATATTTTGTTCATCCAATAGCAATATCTTATTTCACTAAATTCTAATGTTTTAAATTTTCATTAATCATTAGTGTCTTGTTATATGAATTACTATTGTGAATGTAATCTTTTCTTTAAAGATAAATAGATAGAAAGAAAAATTGTACAGGAACTTACAATACAGTTTGAAATATATCTTATCAAAAATGACCAAATATAAACAAATGCTGTATTATTTCTAAACCTGAAAAAATAATGAAACAGCAACACAGCCACTTTGACTGCTCTATAATCTGATTACTGGTTTGGAACAACAGGGTAATGCTGTTAAGGCAGAGCTCCCAGCATGCACCAGGCCATTGAAAAAGGTTTTGTTTTCAATACTATTTTTTCTAAAGTAATGTGCAGTGTAATGTTTATATGAACTTTTATTCAGTAAAGTCAGGTTTCAGTGGATAAAAGTCTCTACATGCTTCTGATTGTAGAAAGTCTTTAGCACCATGAGTGATGTGGGTTCAGTTTAATAAAACCATGTCCAGCAAAACACGGGCTCATGAGAAAATATGCAGTAAAGTACGATAAAGTCATAGCTTTATTTGTACTTTGGTAGGAAAAGTTGCCTTACCACACTGGGAGTAATGCATATAAGTAATGGGTAATTACAAAAGTAACTGTAATCTGATTACAGGAAAAAACATAACTTAATTACTTTGTACTTGAATAAGTAATCAGATTACTGTAATCAGATTACGTAATTACCGTTAAGTAATCACATCCGCCTCTAAGGCCACATCCCCGAGCCGAAACTAGGCTTTGAGCTAGTTCAGTCAAACAGCAACACACAGGCAAAAACAGACCAGAGATGCCAACCAGGAATGGACTTTTACCACCCATCAAAGATCATGTGCAGCTCAGACAAGATCAACTTAAACCACATCCACCTCCCAGCCCATGTCCTACAAAACCGAGCAGACGTTTAACTAAATTATTCAAATGCAGAAAAAACGCTGAGCAGGATCTTGAAATGACTGCAACAAGTACACCTTTATCGCCCGTCACAGATGATGTGGAGTCCACAGATCCACATAAACCTCACCCAGTCATTTCACCAAATCTAGAAGTGACTAGAGCTGTAACTAGTGGGTTCCAAGATAAAAACACAGTTAAACAGACACCTGAGATGACAACAAAGAAGCCACATTTACCACCTATCACAAACAATATGAACCCCGAGCATGATCAACATAAACCACTTCTGTCTCAAAGACAGCATACCCCAGAGGAACCTAAACCCCAAAGTAGTTTCTACAGAGAGAAATACACATTTGAAAAGAGAACAGAAATGACAACAAAAACAAATTTACCACCCGTCAAAAATAATGTGAAGCTCACACGAGATCCACATAAACCACATCCACTTATTAAGCCAAATCTAGAAGTAACTAGACCTGTAACTAGTGGGTTCCAGGACAAAAGTAAAAAGCCACCTGAGATGACCACAAAGACGACACGTTTACCGCCTATCAGAAAACTGATGCATTGAGCCCACAGCACCTGACAAGACAGGAAAAGACAATTAACAAAACAGCCAGAGTGCCAGACATGGGTGTGGGCCAATCAGATAAACATGCAAAGTCAATAATAATGCAAAGAAATAAAGAAAACAAAAAAGATAAATAAATGAATAAAAAGCAATGCAACCCTAACTAAACAAGCAAGACAGGGAAGACTAGATTAACATTTCAGATCATTACAGATCATTTTAACATTTATCTAAGCCCGGAGCAGCAGGAAATCTAACCTCCCTGACCGGTCTTTGAAGCACTTTTTAATCACAGCAATGCAACACAAAGTGCTTTACATTAAAAACACAACAAAAATGTTGAGATAAAAAATAAAACACAAAATAAAAATAAACTAATAGGTAGCCTAAATTGATTTATGCAATTATTACCCCAATGTCCACCAACAAAACTGAAAAAACACTGGTGATAGTACAGAAAGTGTTTGTGAGTGGGATATTCAGGATTTTAGATATGAAAATCTGAAAGGAGTTCAAGTGTTGCTGCAAGACAGGGAAAGACAATATATATATATATATATATATATATCTCCCCCTTTCCCACTGGTCAAAGAACCAAATACAGCATAAATAAATAGCCGGGGGGGGGGGGGGGGGGGGGGGGGGGGGGGGGGGGGGGGGGGGGGGGGGGGGGGGGGGGGGGGGGGGGGGGGGGGGGGGGGGGGGGGGGGGGGGGGGAGGGGGGGGGGAGAGGGGGGGGGGGGGGGGGGGGGGGGGGGGGGGGGGGGGGGGGGGGGGGGGGGGGGGGGGGAGGGGGGGGGGGGGGGGGGGGGAAAGGGAGGGGGGAAAAGGAGAGGGAAGGGAAAGGGGGTGGTTTGGTTTGGGGGTGGTTTGGTTTGGTTCTCTGCACAGACATCTGATGCGGGTCTGATATGGGTATGCGTAAATGGCCATGCTTTTATTGAGCGAAGCAGGTGCATCTCATCATGAACAGCTGACAAATGCGTAAATATGACGTGAGTCCTCATAGATTGCGTATAATTTGCGTACAATTCCTACCGCAATGTTTTTGTTTCTGTGGTTGATACCCACAGGCCTATCTTGCCATAATGATTAAACTTAACCACAATATTTTCTGTCATTCACTCGGTAACTACAGTTTTCTTCCATCATAGATGATTGACATTATGACATGAGTGAGAAAACATGACTCAAAATACAACAACTGATCCGTGAATAGGTCCATTTTTAATAATTTCCATTTTCTACTTTTTTTCATGGGAAATAGTGTCGTTTCCAAAAGTGACCAGTAGATGGGCCTGTTGTTCCCTTAGCAGGGGGGAACGTTAAAGAAGGTTCGAAAGAGTGGGTCTGGCCGCTCCTGAAAATAAAGAAGCTCCTGAGTTAAGAGCGCATCTGGGAAACGCAACGTCCAAACAAGGCACCTTTAAGAAGTGACTTAAGAAGGACCTCAGCGTTAAGAGTGTCTTAACTAATCTGGGAAACGCGGCCAATGCCAATTAACGTCACCTACCCATACATAAGGTCATGCGCATGTGCAGAATCTCATGATTATTTCTTATTTATTTTTAACATAAGATATTGGTAATTTACAAGGGTACTAAAGAGCTGACATACACGTTTGAGTCATGGTGCAAAGAAGACCCAGTTGTGCCCACAAGGCATCATGGGAAATAATGTAGATGAGGAGGCGTGGTCAGGCACATACTATAGGGGATTATCACGCTTACCGGAAGTTCCCGGATTTTGACACTTCCTCTTCCGGGCCATGTTAACGACAGCCGTTCCTGCTCTATTATACTGTTTAAATCGGATAAACTACAAACAAACTCAAGTTTTCATTCTAGACTGAAATGATACTAAGGAAGAAGTGGATCAAAGCGATCGATTCGCCGCGGTGAAGGGCCGAACTTTATAATAAAACACACGTTTGTTTTTCGCCGGTGGGGCACGACACCGGCACTTCACAGCATGCTAGCATTAGCCAGCTAGCGTTTACTGACGTGCTTAACATTGTGCGTCTTAAAACACACAAACATCTGAAAATCGGGTCTGTACCTCCCCCTTTCCAGTGGAACAACTGGGGACTGCCAAAAAAAGGAGACGCTTTCAGATGATTGTGTGTTTTCAGCTGCACAAAGTTAGGCACGTTATCGAGCTGGCTAATGCTAACCTGCTAACACGACTGCGCAGTCTGCCGGCCACAAACAAACGTGTGTCGTTTTATTATAAAGTTCGGTCCTTCACCGCGGCGAATCGCTCGTTTTAATCCACTTCTTCCTCAGCATCACTTCAGTCTGGAATGAAAACTTGGCATTGGCGTTTATCCGATTTACAAAGTTTAACAGAGTAGTAGCTGGCGGACTATTGTTAGCAGGTTAGCATTAGCCAGCTTGATGACGTGCCTAACTTTGTGCGGCTGAAAACACACAAGCATCTGAAAGTGTCTCCTTTTTTTGGCAGTCCCCAGTTGTTCCACTGGAAACGGGGAGGTACAGACCCGATTTTCAGATGTTTCAGATCAATCACTGTCTGTGTGTGCGTGAGTGCAGGACAGCTCGCGCTGCAGAGATGTGTGTGCATGAGGGCGGGTGCTGTGTGTTACTGGCCAATCACAGAGCGCGCAGACAGTCTGTTATCAAATAAGGATTCTCCTTCAGCACGAGCACAGATATTGACGAGTTTCACTCGTATCATGCTCGTACTCGTCAAAAATGCATTATCCGCATTGTTGCCAACTTAGCGACTTTGTCGCTATATTTAGCGACTTTTCAGACCCCTCCAGCGACTTATTTTCAAAAAAGCGACTAGCGACAAATCTAGCAACTTTTCCTGGTGATCATGGAGACAGATAAAGTTTATATCGCTCCACCCGTTCATCAGGAGCTGCCTTCCGTCAGTCCCTCCCTTCCCTGTTTCCCGAGAAGGGTCTATCTGCGGCTCGCAAGACAGGGGCGTGTCGTAGTGTGACGTTACTCGACGATAGCCCACCAGGCCAATGAGAGCACGGCAAAATCTAGCCCTACCCCTGACCCTTCCCCTAAACCTAACCAGACCCACCCACTATGCAACACACCCACTATAGGACACGCCCACTGGGTTGCAAGCAGCAGATAGATACACTTGTATTTCCCGGCACTCACTCACTACTTCCGCTGTTTATTTGCAGACAGCAGCCCTCCTGAGCCAATAGGGGATTATCACGCTTACCGGAAGTTCCCGGATTTTGACACTTCCTCTTCCGGGCCATGTTAACGACAGCCGTTCCTGCTCTGTTATACTGTTTAAATCGGATAAACTCCAAAAATATTTAAGTTTTCATTCTAGACTGAAGTGATACTGGATCAAAAGCTGGATCAAAGCGATCGATTCGTCGTGGTGAAGGGCTGAACTTTATAATAAAACACACGTTTGTTTGTCGCCGGTGGGGCACAACACCGGCACTTCACAGCATGCTAGCATTAGCCAGCTAGCTTTTACTGACGTGCTTAACATTGTGCGTCTTAAAACACACAAACATCTGAAAATCGGGTCTGTACCCCCCCCCCCTTTCCAGTGGAACAACTGGGGACTGCCAAGAAAGGAGACGCTTTCAGGTGCTTGTGTGTTTTCAGCCGCACAAAGTTAGGCATGTTATTGAGCTGGCTAATGCTAGCCTGCTAACAGTAGTCCGTCAGCTACTACTCTGTTAAACTTTGTAAATCGGATAAATGCCAATGCCAAGTTTTCATTCCAGACTGAAGTGATTCTAAGGAAGAAGTGGATTAAAACGAGCGATTCGCCGCGGTGAAGGACCGAACTTTATAATAAAACGACACACGTTTGTTTGTAGCCGGCAGTCTGCACAGTCGCGTTGGCAGGCTAGCATTAGCCAGCTCGATGACGTGCCTAACTTTGTGCGGCTGAAAACACACAAGCATCTGAAAGCGTCTCCTTTTTTTGGCAGTCCCCAGTTGTTCCACTGGAAACGGGGGGGTACAGACCCAGTTTTCAGACGCTTGTATGTTTTCACAAACGAAAAGTTGGTAACGTCAGCTCACGCGAGCTTGCTAACGCTAGCTGTAGTGTAGTCTGCATCATTGAAGTGCCGACTACAGACATACGTGCGACCTTGTTTTATTTTAAATTTCGGTCCTACACTCCGACAAATCGCTTTCATCCACTTCTTCCTTAATGTCTTTTCAGTCGGGAATCCATGAAAACTTAGGTACGGCTGGCGTTGTTTATTAGATGTACACAATGGAACAGAGCAGCAACATTGAGACGGATTGAGCCATTCCTGGCCCGGAAGAGGAAGCTTCAGATGTTTCAACTTCCGGAAACCGGAACGCGGAAGCGTGATAATCCCCTATTGTAATCGAAAACATTGAATCTCAACTCTGAGGCTGTTCTGTAAATAGTTACCAAATAACCAACAAATCAAGAAACTTCTCATCAATTCGTATCAATTTCAGACTTAAAATTATGTGCTGAGTCAAACCACACCCACTTCAGCTCAAACCACACCCACTTTCTGTTCAAGCTCCGCCCACCCCGAGTACAGATACAGATCATTTAGATGGTTTAACAGATACAGATACAGATAATGGTGTACTCGCTCATCCCTACTCATTTAGTGTAAAAAAAACAAAAAAAACTCAAAACTAGTCTGGTAGCGCTTCTTTTCAGTGTTGTTTCTTTCTAATTCTAAAAGATCTTAAAAGAAGAAGATTTTTCTTAATTTGAGAATTGCTTAAAAGCCTTTTTTGAAAGTCAGTGCCTCACACTGAAGGAGGAGCACCAGACCAAACCTGCCAACCACCCATGTACCTGAATGCAACTCGTTCAAGGCTTTTATTTAACCAAGGGTAAAGTATAGTTTCTGCAGTTCTAACAAAAAATGGGCATTTTTTCCAAGGACTAATGAACAAATGCTGATGACAAAAGGCATTACACCCCTCCCAAATACAGTATATTTTTTCATGTATTTTATGGTAAATGTTTGGGTGCATGTGGTAGTGGTGGTGGGATGGGGAGGTTCAACATTATAATTGCCAATGAAAAGCGGTCTTGCAGAAAAAAGTGTGGGAATCACTGGATTAGGATGACATGGGAATTGAACCTTCAACCTCATAGCTACTGGAAAAGCTGCTCTATTACCTGAGCTGCTTTCTGATTCCACTAAACCATCTCTGTCTTACCAGTTCTTGAATTCCTGGTTAACTTCTCTTGTTTTAAAGTTATACCGTGTAACTTTTGGCCACTAGGAGCGCTAAACCTGCAACAGCGCCAACGTCTAACAGGCCTCACGGCAATGACGCAAATTTAAATCTCCTCTCCCGTGTTTGGATATTGAAATAAACGAGTCCATCAGATTCAAGAATTTCCTAAAGGATTTTTCACTATTGGAGGATCTGCCCCTGGCGCAGATATGCGCCTCTAACTGTTTCTAATTATATATGTTTACATAGCTGAAACATCACACACACAAACGCACAATGCAAAGATAAATGCGCAATCAAAACCGGCCACAAAACCAAGTTGTAGTTTTGTGCACTGAATGAAATTGTAACTTTGGCAAAACTCATGTTTGTTATGAAAACGTCTGGATTAGCTCAGTTTTACGTTAGCTTTGGTCTATAGTAATTCCAGCCGTGTTTCGCTAACAGGAAACTATCGGCAGCTTATACGGCTCTGATTGACGTTGTTTTGGATAAACGCTGAGTGAAAAAAAAAAGAAAAGCATCACATTCTCATATGTTTACACAACAGACAAACTTACTTACCAGTCTAATGATGCGGTGGCAAACAGAGATGGGGTTTAGCTTCCACACTTAAATCTCCAACGACTGAATTCTTTTCCAACGTCCACTCGTGTTTTTGATCTGACCTGCTCAGACATCACTTTCATCTTTTTACTTTGTTCCGCCATGACTAAACTTCGAGCAATGAGAGAAAGTAGCACAAGTACAGCTTTCTGTGTTTATGTATGAGGAGCCGTAAAGCGACTTGCTTTACGGCCCGCCTCTTTGGAGACGGCCCGCCTCTCCAAAGTTACGATGTCTGGTTTCTGCCGAGGGCAGCCCGCTCAGAGTGCTGACACGCGTCAGTCACTGTATATTGGCCCGAAAAATCATCTAATACCGCTCATTTTAGGCTTAATGTCAGAGTCAAAAGTTACACGGTAAAACTTTAAAGACCCAAACCGTAACTTTTCCACCTTAAAAAACTGTAATTCTGACTTGTTCTGATGCCACACCATTATGCCGCACCATTATGTGCATTTTCGAGCTCAGAAACAGCACTATGTAAGTTTTTACATCCAGGACGCGGCCGTGACGTTGCAGCCGGCTATCGGTTGCAGCACCGCGTCACTTACTAACAAACGGAAATGACGCAGATATGAACACAGAGGGTGTTTTAAACGTGCATCATGGAGGATTTGGTAAAGAAACGCAAGGAAACATTACCGGAGGAAGAGAGAAGAAGAAAGAGCGGAAGGGACAGAACAAAAGTCAAAATAAGACTGTCTTTTCCTGGCTGGAGGGAATCACAGTACAGGTACGATGAAGATGATGAAGATTAGCTGTTGATAGGGGGGTCACTGAGAAAACTGATAAAAGTTCTGTTGTGGGCCCGTCCGGTCAAAATGAGAAAGCAGCAACACTGAAATAAAGCATACAGACTGGTTTTGAGTGTTTTTCACTTGATAACAAACTTAAAATGAATGTTTCATCTTGTTTTAAGCTCGTTCCCACTGGTCTAAAGTCTAGATATTTTCTTATTACAAGAACCCTGTGTGTATGAACTGGTCTTAAAACAGGTTTTTACAGCTAAAATTGAGAGTTAAAGACACAATATGATCTGACAGAGTGTCTTCGTGAGATAATTTAACTTAATATGCAGATAAAATAACCAGTTTTAGGAATTAGTTACTAAAAGACATCTACTCTCAAAACATGAATGATATTCTTACACATTCTGCTCTTGTCAAGTACAGTCACCCTCAAAATTATTCATACCCTCCAATTAAAGAAAAGGTTAAACTTACAATAGTAATTCAAATAACAACAAACTAGAAAAACTAATAATAAATAAAAATTTACAAAATTATAATTTAGTTAATTGAAATGGGAATTTTGGATTGTGGTAGGAAATAATCATTAAAAAAAAAAAAAAAATTGTCACAGACACATTCGAGCAGCTTTCCCATAAAGAGTGGACCAAAATACCTGTCATCAGGTGCAGACATCTGATTGGACGTTACAGAAAACCCCTGATTGCATCATTTGAGCTTCGGTGCCTCATTATGCTTGTTTACTTGTTTTATTTTTTGTGTGTTTGTTTTTCATATTTATTTCAAACCACACTTCAAAATCAGGGTCATGATTTTCATAGAATTTTTATTTATTATTATTTTTGTCAATTTCATCTTATTTCACTGGCAGCTGATTTTTTTCCCTTCTTTAATTTCAGGGTGCGAATAATTTTGAAGACGACTATTACTTTCAAATCAAGATCGCTGAGACAGTTTTTGCTGAATATTAAGATTGTAAAACTTGCTTAGATAGACTGTTTTTCAGTGTGGATAAACGTTTTTTCATCCCGCTGGTGATTCTCGCCGCCGTGTCCTCATGATCCCCAGCTGCAGAAAGAATTAAAGCATGTGGAAAATCAAGGATGACCCTGCTGCAGGGGCGCGTCTGGTGGCAGCTTATTCTCTGCAGGTGTCTGATGTCATCCCCACTCACCCGGCACGCCAGCAGGGTCTCAGCATTTACCGAGACCAGCACGTGATACGTGGCATATGGTGTTAGAGCAGGACACTGCTGACAGCTGGGCACAAGTTAACGTACCCTCTTCCAGGTAGCAGCTCCGCTCTGCCACCGCTTATGTAAGGCTGGCACCCCTGCTGCTCTGCAGATTAACAGCACTGCAGCCGCCAATGTGACTTTAACAAACAAGCGACAGAAGGGTGTAAATTTGTTTTGCTGTTGATGATAATGCCACTACTCTTCCATCTCCCTATAAATCCCAAACCGGCCTTAAATATAATCCTTTCAATCAGCTGAACAACAGCCATGAGAATACTGGGATCTCGTAAAGAAACATCTCATGTGAATTTATCTGAGTTATCGGTCACGGCTTAGCAGGATTCCCCATCCTGGTATTTGAGAGGGTGACTTGAGGACAGGGACACGAATCATAGCACCGATTACATCATAAGTGATGTCACAAGCAAATAAACAACAATGCGTTTTTTAAGGATAAGCACTGCAATGATGCGTATAATGTGAGAAATATCTGAAGATGAGCTGAGATGAAGTGTGCAGCAGCGATGATGTCATGTGTCATGGTCTGGGCTCTGCAAAACTAAGACTGAATATTGGACTTGGCTTCATCATTTATTTGTACAGCACAATTCAAGGTGCTTTACATGAAACATTGAAAGCATCACAGCGGGCTGCAGAGGAAAACATTTAAAAATAAAGAAAAGAAATTCAGAAAAACTTGAATTAAATAAGATAAAAAAGCAAGAAATAAAATAATGAACAGTTATTCTGATAAAAGGCAGTGGAAAATAAAAGTTTCTAACCTTGCTTTCAGGCTGCGGAGTTTCATCAGACCCACAGCTCCGACTCTGGGATCAGGAGGAAGACTAGACTGCAAAAATTTGAGGTCTTAATACAAGTTTTAAAAAAACAAAAAAACACTGAAATTGAGAAAAATCAGACTATAATCAAGTGACATTATCTGTCCGTGCAGTAAGATAATTACAGTTGGTAAGATTTCTTGAATTAAGAAAAAATTTGGAGACTCTAGACAGGGAGAAATATCTTAAAGCAAGTTGTAAAAAATTCAATTCAAGTCCCTCATTTGGTAAAAAATCCCTCAAAACTAGTCTGGTAATGCTTCTTTTGAGTGTTGTTCTTTCTCATTGTGTGTGTGTTGTGTGTTTTGGATCCTGAATTTTCTCTGGATCCGGATCAACTTTGGAAACATTATAGAACTCATTGAGATCCTTTCTTGTAAATTTTTTACCAAACACTCGGGTCATTTGTATGGAGTTATATGGAAAAATACCAAAAATTTGGCCTATTAGTGTGATGTAGATGTAAGACTGTTTAGGTGTTGGTAAGGAGGTTTGATGTTCACCATGGGGTGTCGGTCAGAACACACAGGACTCGCTCGTACAGTTAACTGTCTTTACTGGTCACTTAATCACAACAGCACAGTAATGCAACAAACGACAGGCTTAAGCTGGATTTAAATTTGCGCGTTCTCTACGGCACGTCGGGCCCGCGTAGCTAATGGGATATGCTCTCGCACTTTTGCGTAGGGTACCGGCGATGTGTTGCAGTACCCTTTTCACTCTGAAGGCGGCAGTGCAGCTGGTAAAGTCTTGTAAACTCCACGGGGCAGTCTTCTTCAATGGTTTACTTAACTTCTGGGGATATTTACTCTTGGAAAGTGCCTGGATGACGCATCATAAAGATGTTCATATTTTCTAATCTCGATCAGTCTCTCATCTATCTGATCCATTGTTTGTGGATTTAAAAAATGGCGGGACGGCGCTAATTCAGCGAGAACCTCTGGAAATCCACAAACATGTAATTGCACTCTGGCCAATCACATGAGATCACTAGCAAGACCCAGAGCGGTGCACGTCAGGCCTCTGTGGATCTATGCAGACCCTACACGGAGGCTACGGCGGTTACGCAGACGCAGACAGCGCGCGACTATAAATCCACCTTTACAGGTGAGGAATTTCAGGCTAGTTAAGGTGTATGCCTGGGAGTGAGTGTGGTCTATAAACACAGAAATACAAAGCCATAGGAGCATTCGTTCGGCAAATAAACACATTCAAGGTATTAATTATTACTAATAAATCCCTTACAGTTAGGACTAAACACACATATGTGTTCAAGGCTAACAGTTACAGTAACATGTAGCAGGTCAGCTAGCTTAATAGCACAAAAAGGCACATGGTGAATGGAGGAACACTTCTGAATAAGCAAATCAGCTAAATAACATTAAAGGCTAAATAAACATCCTGTTCAGCAGAAATGCAACTAGTTACTTCCAGTTCTTCACAGACGCACACAGTTCACCATATTCACCTGCTGGAAGTCTGTCCAACAGTCGTCTCTCCTCGTGCTCACTGCTGCTCACAAGTTTCATTTCTGCATCCTGACATCATGAAGTCAGTCCATCTGCTGCACACTTCTGCCACAAGGGGGCACTCACGCCTCATCAACAGCTTTTCCAACATGGCCAATCTTACAATGATAAAGAATCCTAAAAAGCATTCCTGGATCCAGAACGTGAGCCGGATCACCACCAAAATATAATGGGTCCGTCCCTGGGCTGAGACACACTGATGGTGAAAATTTCAGGTCAATTCGTCCAGTGCTTTTTCCGTAAAGTTGCTGAGATACAGACGAACGGACAAGCCCACGCTACTGAAAACATTACCTCCTCGGTGGAGGTAACAATCTTAAAACAAAACAAGATCATTTTTTTCAAATTAGCTAAAAGCCCTTCTTGTACGGCAGTATTTGTGAAGGAGCAGCACAACAGCCACCAACCTCCAAACCTGCATGAAGTTTGGTGAAGGTTTCTTTTACCAAGGGTCACATTGGTTTGGACGACATGGGACTTGAACTCATGATCTTCTGAGTATGAAACAACCTGCTCCACCACCCAGCTGCTGTTTCAGAGTGTTGGATGCACCTCTGAAATCAGTTCTTGAAATCCTGGATGGTTGTTCTTGTTTTAAGATTTTTTCTCTTAAAATGAGAAAGCAACAACTCTAAAAATCAGCATTGCCAGACTAGTTTTAAGTGTTTATCACTTAATAAGAAACTTGAAATGAGTTTTACAGCTTGTTTTAAGCAAGTTTCCACTTGTCTAAATCTAGATATTTTTTTCTTATTACAAGAAACTTGTGTGTATGAACTGGTACATGAGGTCTTAAAACAAGTTTTTACAGCTAAAACTGGGAGTGAAAGACACAAAGTGATCCGAAACAGTGTCTCAGTAAGATGATTTACCTTAATATGCAAATAAAATAACCAATTTTAAGATTCATTTACTAAGTAAGAAATAAAAGACATTTCCTCTCAAAACTAGATTAATAATCTTACATATTCTAGTCTCGTCAAGTATATTACTCTCAAATTGAGATAGTTAAGACAGTTTTTGCTGAATATAGAATCTAAGACTTGGTTAGATAGACTGTTTTTGCAGTGAAGGTGCTTTACATGAAATATTAAAAGCATCACAGCGTGCTGCAGAGGAAAACAAACTTAAAAGATAAAGAAAAGAAATTCAGAAAAACTTGAATAAAATAAGATAAAAAGCAAGAAATAAAATAATGAACAGTTATTCTGATAAAAGGCAGCGGAAAATAAAAGTTTCTAACCTTGCTTTCAGGCTCTGAAGATTCATCAGACCTGCAGTTTTCTGCCTCCCCATGTTTAGCTCCGACTCTGGGACCAGGAGGAGGACTAGACTCTGACCAGCATCTGCACCACTAAAACAGCTCTGATTCTTTGTTATGAGATTATTTGATGGGTGGTTTAATGAGATCCTTACCAGAGGGGAAGATACGTGCTGGAGGCAATGCGGGCACCAGGATGCCAATCATTGGCATATTTTTTGGGAGTGCCCAGTGGTTAAATCCTTATGGACAGAGCTTCATATAGTACTTAATGGTTTTATTTAGCACTAATCTACCCAGTTTCCCACTTCAATTTTAGGAAATTTAGATTTACAGGTCAGGACAGATGATGAATATTTATTTGATATTTTGATAACTGCAGCTAAAAAAGCACTTACAAGACATTGGTCTTTTAAGACCCGCCCGCAATGCAGGAGTGGATAAGTATAGTAAATTACATTTACCTTATGTAAAGATTACCTTCTCTCTACGGCTTCAGACAAATATCTTTATTAAACAGTGGGCCAAGTGGGATAAATATGCCACACTGCAAAAACTCAACTCTTAACCTGCGTACACACTAAACACGATTTGGGTGATTCTTCTTAGTGTTTCCTATGCGGTCATAAAATGTGTGTCTGTGTCATAACATTGAGTCGCTCTGATTGGTTGATGCCCCACGTCAAGACGCCAAAGTTCAGATTTTCCAATTCTGGCGTGTGCCGCCGAGAATGAAATTTTAGTGTCGTGACAGCCCTGGTTTCTAGTGAACGTTTCTCATCATGTTCATGTCTTTTATCTCTGAGGGAAAACTGATGTTTGCGATTCCAGTTTATAATTCTTCCTGTTTTCTCTGGAGTCACCGTTAGTAGCTAGTGTGTGAGCGTGTGTGGTTGTGCGTGCGTGTGCAGCTGCGCACATTGACTCAGGTTTGCAATGACAGTTCATCATCATCATCAATGTTTCTCCACCACTTCCGGTCAGATGAAGACATATTATCCAGGGTGCAGAACTTCAGTGTATGTGCGTCTTCAGCGTTAACTACTGTATGAACTGCATTCGGGTTGTGGAGAAAAGAAATAATTTGGGAAACCTCTGACTCGAACATGTAATGCTGTCTTCTTCTTAAACTGGATTCATACTCGCGCTGCGTCTGTGACGCTATCACCGCCGTGTATTCTGTCCGCAGAGGCTCAGCACGCACCTCTACCAGCCCGACACATGCAGCCACTCTCCAGGTTTAACCGTATCACTCCGCCTCCTCTCCACTGGAGCAGCAGCACAAATAATATAGTCCCCGTAAATGTGAAACATCTGTTCTCCAGGAGCGAAAATGAATCTCATATTACAATAATAATGCTGTCAATGACGTCAGTGACGTCAGTAACAGTAAAAAAGTAAAAAGTAGTGCGGTTAGTAATGCTGTTTATTCTAACAACGTTATCCCCATGACTGCTTATGCATGTCCTTCAGAGCACGAAGTCACTGTGTGTCAGTTTTCCTGCTGCTCTGGTTTCATCTTCCAGACATTTTCTATGCTGCTTATTCCCCTTTAGGGTCACAGGAGTCCCCCAGGGTTCAGTCCTGGGACCTGGTGTTTTTACATTGTACCTTCTTCCCTTGGTCAGCCTCTGAAAAAGCATGTCTCATTATTTTCATGCTGACCTTCCCATCAAGAGGAAAAGCAGCGACCTCATGACACCCTTGCAGGTTGGTCAAGGATTGGTTGGCTCAAAACTTTCCAAATCTTAATGAAGGCAAGACGGAGGTGATTGTGTTCGGGCCGAGTCCTGGCATCCATCGTCAAACCTGGACCTCTCAGAACATAAAGCCCAAGCCTCCAACCTAGATATCGAGTGAGGCCCTATGTCAAAAATCCTGAACTTTCCCTTTAATTTAGATAAAAGATGGATATGAAAAAAGCTGGATTTAATCAATGAGTTAACCTGCTTGTCAAGTTCTAAGTCATCTTCAAAATCCGACATATCTTCATGCCTTTCAGATGGGGTCATAGTTGATTGTATATTTGTATAATCAGATTCCTTCATGCATGTAGCACCAGATGACATCAGTCTGCTGCCAAATATAGGAAGTAAAACTTTGTAAAGTGTTTCAGCAGCAAAAATCAAAATGCAACAAAATGCAGGTTAGTTTTATTTGTAACATTATTCTATTAACACGGCATTTACACAGATAGTCGGAAGTTATAACTGATTTGCCTCGGATGTTTTGTGGAGTGGATAAGATTGTTTTTAATGACAGGCTAGCAGATTCCGACTGACTCACACTAGCATTAGCATTAGCATCTTCCTGGAACTAGAATAACAGAATGATATATGTTGAAAGTGTCTCCAGGGATAAGAAGTAGTTTGTTGGGTTTTTTTTTAGACTTTAGAAACAGCGGGCTGATCGGTTGAATATCAGTTAAATATAGGTTAAATATCAGTTAAATATCAGTGGGGTGGCAGATTGTCCAATTCTCAGTTTTAAGGCCGATATAGGCCGATACCGATAGGGGTCCGATTATATTGTGCATCCCTAGTAGTAACACTACAGCCCAAGAGCAAAGTATATCATTCCGCAGCTGGTAAGAAACTAGTTCCTCAATATGTGATGCAAAATGTGTCATACAAGGCTAGTTTTACTTGTTTAAACACATGAGTTTACTAGTTTAACACGGCATTTACACAGATAGTCTTGCTGATTTGCCTCGGATGTTCTGTGGAGTGGATAAGATTTGTTTTAATGACAGGCTAGCAGATTCCTATTGACTCACACTAGCATTAGCATTGGCGACCTCCTGGAACTAGAATAATGGGTTGAAATATGTTAAAACTGTCTTCAGTGATAAGTAGTACCCTGACTCATTTGTAAATGAGGCCCTATGTCAAAAATCCTGAACTTCCCCTTTAAATCAGTTTGATCTTTTTTCCGATTTTAAACGCATTACGCATGCTTTTATTTCATCACATCTGGACTGCACACTCTTTAGTTTGGCGTGAACCAGAACGCCCCTCCACCATTAGACGGACCAATTTCCAACAGTTGATTTTTCAAGATGGAATGATCCACAGTATCACAGGCCTTAGAGAGGTCAACAAAAAGGGCTGCACAGAATTTTAGACTCTATTAGATCGTTTGTAACTTTCAGGGAAGCTTTGACGGTACTCTGTTGTTTCCTGAAACCAGATTGATGTGGGGAGAGAATATTGTTTGTTTGTAGAAAATCCTTCAGCTGATCATTTATCAATCTTTCAAGGACTTTTGACAAAATGCACAACTTAGAAATCGGTCGGTAATTATCCAAACAGCTAGGGTCCCCTCCTTTTAGGAGAGGAAGAACATGAGCAACCCTTCAGATGGCAGAAATGCAAATAGTTATGATGGTAAGGTTAAAGATCCACTGGAGAGGTTTAGCAATGAAGTCAGCTGCTAACTTTAGGAAATGAGGTTCTAAACGATCTGGTCCTGCGGATTTTGTAGTATTCAGAGAAAGAAGAGCTCTATGGACTTCTTCCACTGTGAACAATGTGAAACCAAAAGGCTGTCCAGCTGCACGGGGATGATGATATAGCTCACTCTTCAATCTGTCTGGAAGTTCACTTGTATTTTGTCCATAAATGCAGTATACTTAGAGCAGCCAGGCTTTGCTGTGGTTCTTTAATTTGGTTCATGGTCCTGCAATTCTCTTTTACTTCTGTAAAGAATAAAGATGTTCTCATATCTCTCATCGATCTGTTCAAACATGAATAGTGAGATACGAGTGCTAATTTCAGTCCGCTGTTTTCCTGCAGGTCCTGCTGTCCCTGTTGGAGTGGACGTTCAAGTGGAAAGCTTGGACAGCATATCAGAGGTGGACATGGTGAGTGGCTGAAATGTGTTGATGCCAGAAAGTTGAAGCAACATGAAGGAGTCCATTCACATTTATGTAAACATAGCCATTAGCTCCCTGTCAGCTTTAGGATCCAGTTCAAAATCTTGTTGCTTGTAGTAGAAGCATTAAGTGGCATGGCTCCTTAAAACCTGTCTGAGCTACTTCAGCAGCACGTTCCAGTCAGAGCTCTGAGACCGTCCACTGGGAGGTTCCTCATTCCAGATTCGCCATGTTTACAGCCGAAATTAACATGTTTACAACAGGAATAAACACATTTACAGCAGAAATAAACATGCCAAGCAGCTCACTGCTGCTCATAAGTTTCATTTCTGCATCCTGACATCATGAAGTCAGTCCCACTGCTGCACACTTCTGCCACAAGGGGGCACTCACGCCTCATCAACAGCCTTTCCAACATGGCTGACCTCACAATGATAAAGAAACTTTCAAAACATTCCTGGATCCAGCAGGTGATCCGGATCACCACCAAAATGTAATGGGTTCGTCCTTGGACCGAGACACACAGGTGGTGAAAATTTCAGGTCAATCTGTCCTGTACATTTTCTGTAAAGTTACAGACGGACGGACAAACCAATGCTTCCAAAAACTTTACCTCCTTGGCGGAGGCAATAAACACGTTTACAGCAGAAATAAACACATTTCCTCCAGCTGTCTCTGATTTTCTGTGAAACGGTAGAATCGTCTGAGATGCTGTTTATTTTCTATTTGGAATATAAAATGTTAATGACATTTAGAAAATATTGCATTCTGCTTTTATTCACAGTTTACAGACTTTTTGAAAACTGGGGTTATAAAAACCTCACATCCTCATTAGAAATGAAGTCATGATTAAAATGGCAACAAAAACTGAGTCAATGCAGCAAGTTTGTGATGGGATGTCATTTTTAATCCTTTCCTGGAGGCAGATTGGAAGTCCTGTCTCAGCACATGGGGAAGAAGCTCTCAGACAGCCCAGCTAATGAGCCAAAGCAAAAGCATTTTTACTAACAGCTTGAAAATGAACGCATGACTAAAAAATACAGCGCTAACATTTTGCACCATTACATCCTCGCTTGTGGGCTGCACCAGAAGAAAAAGACTGCAAACAAAATTTAGCATAAAAGAGTGACAGTCCTACAAAGTTGCATATGTAAAATCCTCATTTTAGGTTTTCTGTCCAATTTAAGCTAACAAGGACAAGAAACCCCTGCCAGTGGAGAAGGAGGGGCTGGACACACCACACAGTTTTACAGAGAAATCCCTGGTCTTCTAATTTCCCACTGGCATTGAAGGGGTTGCCCATGAGTGCATCCAGACACTGAGACAGTCAGAAGTTAACGATGAGACCTCACTGGCAGATTTCAGAGGCTGAATTTTATGCTGCATGATGTAATTAAATCGGCCTTCTGTTCTCCCATAAACTGGATCAAAACAGTTGTCCTGACATTTATAAGCTCCTGTTTGCAAGGACAACTGAGGATTACATTTAATTTGGATTCCAGGGTTATGTATTTAATTGTTTTGGAAGTGTATGGGAAAAACTGAATGATCCCAGACTTTGGCTGCTATAAAAGCGTTACATCATACAACAAAGCTGCTAAATAGTCACTTAGCAAATTATAGTTTTGTGTTTGAGGCGAAAACACATTTTTTTTCTTGCCAGACTTGCCAATAAAAGAAAAACCCACCAGTGCTGCAGCATGTGCTCCCATCATTATTCTGTTTGGAGCTGGCTCTCTGTTTCCACTGAAACGAAGCTCAGCTCAAACACAATACAAGAAAATGACACTCATACAGGAGGAAGATGTGCGTTTCTTGTTTGGAATGTCAAATGTGTGTGAGCAGTTAACATTCAGCAAGCGTGGATGAGCACGTTTTACAAACAAATTACAAACTATGCCAGCAAACAGCAAACATGGTATTTAATGCAGACAGCCTGGGTTAGATCACACTTTTTTCCAAACTTACTAAAGGACCCGAAGTGTATAGTAGTCATGTAGAATCTGACAGCCATAAAACTTTTAGGTTGGCTTGTATCAAACTTAAGCTGTAAAAGTCTTTTTGTCCCTTTAAGTCAGAGCCCACATATAGAAGTTCAGAAATATGCCCAGTACCACATGTGACAGTGAGGGGTCCTGTCACTATGCAGGATTGATCATGCACCCTGGCTACTCAGTAGACTTTTAGTTCTCGAGATCAGTCTTGGTACAGTAGAAATAAACACGTTTACAACAGAAATAGACAGTTTACACACGAAAACAAACATGTTTACAGAACAGAAATAAACACATTTACAGCAAAACTAAACAGTTTACAGCAGAAATAAACACATTTACAGCAGAAATAAACAGTTTACAACAGAAATAAACACATTTACAGCAAAAATAAACATGTTTACAGCAGACATTAACAGGAGGTTTTAACATTCATGCCAGCAGATGAGGCAGGTACCGATGCAAACACTCCTGTTGTAGTGCTTTGCTTTCACTTGGAGGTAAACTAAATTATATAGACTAGCCTGAGGTGAGGTCTACCCTTGTTTGTGTCAGTGCATCTGTTGGTCCTGTAGCGTTGAGCTGCTGTAGAAACACAGAACAATGTGATCAAAGACAATGCAAAGGTTTTATTGTGGTGGATTGTTAAAAATGAATAAGGTGCAGTGAAGCTGCTGCTTCATCCTGATGGTTTCACCCTTTCCTCTTTGTGTAAATCGTAGTTGTTCTTCCAGTTCAAGTTAACTTTCAACTTATCAGCCTCTGAGCTACTGTAATCTGCAAGCCCTGCTTTTATACCCATAATCCTTCACTTTCTGCATGAGGTCAGGTGAGTGAGCGGCAGATGTAATGTATTTACTTCTACCCGGATGTAAACAAACTGGTTCTTTTCAATAGAACATGAACAACATGTCCGATGATAAAACTGGGACATTTTACCATTTCAGGAAAAATATTAGCTCATGTTTAATCAAATGGGAACAACATACGTGTATGAATGAAATGAATTAAGTCGTTAATCCCACATGGGACTACTCAGACACAATATCGCAATAAAGCCAACAGATTCCGGCCTACCCTAACTAGACAACAGAAACATCTAAATAAATAGACATCCAACCAAATCAAATGAATAGATTCAAAATAAGTAGTTAAATAACAGTTGAAAATATAATAATGATAAGAAGAAGTTCACGAGCAAGGACCACGCCACAACAAAAGGAGTGATGATGACGATGATAATGATGATGAAGGATTGATTGATTGATTGAAAGAAAGAATGAGATATGATGATGAGCCGGAGGAAGACCTAGTGTGGGGGTGTAGTCTTTCGGTAGTGGGTCCGGCTTAGGGAACCCCCCTCAGATGGAACCCGAAAGAAGAGAAGGAAGCAGACAAGGAACAAGAATGGTGGAGACGGTCAGATGATGGGAAAGAAGTAGGACAGCAGGAAAGAGAAGGGAGGCAGAGAAGAGGGGGGCAAAGGCCAGGGAGGGGCAGCAGATGGAGAAAAGGCCTAACGAAGCAGGCGGACGAGGCAAAAGGGAAGGTAGAGGAGATAAAACGAGAGGAAAGGGAGGGCGGGAGGGAGGGCGGGAGGGAGGGAGAAACTGAGTTGATGAGGTGAGCGAGTATTTAAGGCTGCTTGGTGATTAGTGAGATTGGAGGCAGGTGTGGTTGAGGCGTGGTCCTGCTCCTGAACCTATGTTCATGAATTAACCTCATAAGAAGAAGAATGGTAAAAACGATAATGCAACTGATAATGGAAAATGCAAAAAGTAGTTTCAGGGTGATGTTTACCATCGTGTATGTGTACTTTCTATAAGCGTCTGGGAAGTGAGGAGACCAGTTTCTGAAGTTTTAGGAGGAATGTTGCTCCATTCTGGTTGATGGATTTCTGCTTTCATGATGCTCCAAATGTTCCTGGTGGTGACAGATAAGGACTGCAGGCAGACCAGTTTAGCAGCTGTTTCCAGCCATGCTGCTGTGATGGGTCCAGTATGTGGTCCAGGTCTTGCTGTGATGGATCCAGTATGTGGTCCAGGTCTTGCTGTGATGGATCCAGTATGTGGTCCAGGTCTTGCTGTGATGGATCCAGTATGTGGTCCAGGTCTTGCTGTGATGGATCGTGTGGGGGCAGTATGTGGTCCAGGCCTTGCTGTGATGGATCCAGTATGTGGTCCAGGTCTTGCTGTGATAGATCCAATTGGTCTTGCTGTGATGGATCCAGTATGTGGTCCAGGTCTTGCTGTGATGGATCCAGTATGTGGTCCAGGTCTTGCTGTGATGGATCCAGTATGTGGTCCAGGCCTTGCTGTGATGGATCCAGTATGTGGTCCAGGTCTTGCTGTGATGGATCCAGTATGTGGTCCAGGTCTTGCTGTGATGGATCCAGTATGTGGTCCAGGCCTTGCTGTGATGGATCCAGTATGTGGTCCAGGTCTTGCTGTGATGGATCCAGTATGTGGTCCAGGTCTTGCTGTGATGGATCCAGTATGTGGTCCTCCAGTATGTGGTCCAGGTCTTGCTGTGATGGGATCCAGTATGTGGTCCAGGTCTTGCTGTGATGGATTCAGTATGTGGTCCAGGTCTTACTGTGTGGATCCAGCAGGGTCCAGGCAGCAGATGTTGCTCTAAAACCTCCATGTACTTTCCAGCATTGATGGAGCTTCACAGATGTGACCTGTTGGATATTAAAATCTCCTCCTATTATTATTTTCCACCTTTTGTTGCTCCTGTTCCAACTTCTTACAGACATGTTGCTGCATCAGATTCACAATCAGCCATGATTTGCACATCATTGCATTCTGTTTTTATTTAAATTTTACACGGCGTCCCATTTGTTTCGGAACTGTAGTTGTATTGATTCTTTAAAAGTTTTCAAATATACGTTGTTATCAAAATACATTAGGCAAACTTTTAATCAAATATTAGTTTTTATGTAATAATTATGGTACTAAAAATCATAAAATAACATTTGACACTTAAATTTAAAAATGTATGTGTAAAATGATGTCTTATTCGTAAACATATTATAGTTATTACTCGCCCGAAGGTTTTGGAAATGCCCCTGAACTCCTCTTACGCAACAGCAAAGGTACTTTTATGGTGTGCGCCAAGAGTACAATGTGTTGCTGCAGCCATTATTCCAAAGTGATCTGGTCTTATGTAATGCCACAATGAGAATAGGACAGAGGATGATCTTTGGCATGGGGCAGCTGGGCTGAGGCAGTTAAAGTCCTGTTTGCATAGCAACAGGGAAGACTGAGGCAACAGGGCAGGGGTAATCTAGGACCAGTGGAGGCTGTGGATTGCTTTTGCTTAACATATGTTCAACACTTCTGTTGACTGTGTACATTGAGTTGTAAACAATCCAAATAATCCAGCAAGCATGGGTCACAGTGCTGTAATCCCAGAGGAATTCAATAAACCAGAGGAGGCGAGCAAGTCCTGTCCCATAGTGACACTTAATCCAGAGGCTGTTTCTGTTTCTGTTCCCCCCTCCCTCTGCCCCCTTAGGACTTCACCATGACTCTGTATCTGAGGCACTACTGGAAGGATGAGAGGTTGGCCTTCCCCAGCGCCACAAACAAGAGCATGACCTTTGATGGGCGCCTGGTGAAAAAGATATGGGTGCCAGATGTATTCTTTGTCCATTCTAAGAGGTCCTTCATCCATGACACCACCACTGACAACATCATGCTGAGGGTCTTTCCAGATGGTCATGTTCTGTACAGCATGAGGTGAAGACCTACACTCAAAGAATAATTCATCTGATAAACGTCATTTTACCATGCCACTTAAACAGACCAAGTTATCCTATCTTGATTTTGTTATTTGAACATCAAATTAATTTGTTAGCACTACACCATGTGAATATGTACATTCAATTAATTTGTTTTTTTATTTAATTTAAAATATTTGCACTTCCTCAGTCTAGTGAAACGAATTTACATTTATTATATATTCATCAAACATTTAGATTCAACAAGATTCAGCAATGATGTCTTGACCACACTCACAAAAATTTGTTTGTTGAACACAATTCAATCATGGAACATATTTCAACGTACACAGCAAAAACTCAAATCTAACCATGTGTTCACACCGGACGCAAATAAAATTATTCACACGAACGAATTACGTGTTAAGTCAATGTACAGATGCGAATAGACGGGCGTTTGCTTGGGGCGGCGCATTTGACGCAAATTTGCGGCGCAACAAGTCCCAAACGTGCATCTTATTTGTGCGAATGTAGCGTTTAACTCGCGCAAACGAGGCGTCCTACTCGCACAAATAGAGCGTATTTTGCCTATTCGCTCGAACTGAAAAAATTGACATTAAGCGTTTTATACGAGCCCCATCATTGAAAATGAATTAAACGTGATGTGAACGGACGGCGCTCTGCAGCTCGCTGCTCTTGTCTAAAGACAGAAGAGAAAAGCTCTTTTCACAGATGAAATCACAAAGTGCTGCACACATAAGCGGTGTAATAATATCAGGAATTCAGGACTGAAAACCCAGTCAGACAAAACCTCATTAACCAAAAGCTGCATGTCTGTGCAGACGGTGTTTGACTAGATATGATGTCCCAACGCCGACACTCGGCAGCTGAGCGCCTGTGATTCCTGGAGGAATATGCAGCTCTGTCCTCGCTACATAAATAAATTGAGGTCGTCAATATAATTAAATATGAGTCCGTGTTCAGAATAGTGGAGTATTCCTTTTGGTCACAAGATGACGCTCCAGTACCAGGAGTTCAGCCTCAGCTGACGTAAACAAACACACACTCGCTCTGTGTTGTGATCCCAAGTATGAAAACAGCAGGAAAGCGGAAAGTTATGAGTTATTTTAATCAGCTGGTTAAACTCTCACATCATTTAAAGGGACTAGAGGCAAGATTAAGAAACGAAACTTGTGACTGCTGCGACTGGCGCTTCAGGTAACTGCAGCCACAAGCCAAGCCGTCACGTGAGCACAAACTGAAGCTATAATGTTGTTTACTACGTTTACTACGTTTACTCCGTAGTTACACTTTTTAGTGTCTTTCAGTTGATCTGGATTGTTTGCTCATGGCAGAAAAATCCATAACTATCGCTTACAGTGTTTGAATTTACCGCGACCGTCTTCTTCCTGTATCAAAACTGCGGATGTAGCATCATTTGACGTCACGTCCGCAGGGCAGCGCGGGAAATTCAGACACCGAATTGCAGCGCATTTTTCAGCACACAGCCTGTTCAAGGCAACGGAGAGAAACGTGGGTGGAAACGTTATTTTTGGTATTTAGCGCTTCATCACCCATTAGTATTAAAAAAAATGGACATGCATGTTTGATTTATTTTAAATTCCTGCCTCTAGTCCCTTTAACTCACGGTGCAGAATGGAACAGAGGGAGCCACAAAGCATGATGGGAAAAATTCAAACGAATCCAGCACAGGAACAATTACACTGAGTTGTTGATTTCAAGTAGTAACCTTCAATGGACTGAAGAATGCAAATTTTGTTCATCCAACTTTTCTTTGTTTTACGTTAAACCAACAACAAATCATTTGAAAACAAAAAGAGAGTTTGTACATGTTAAACGAAAACATCTCTATTCAATTTTCCAAACACGTGCCTTAGTTGACTTTTTTGAGTGTAATCAGACCTGGCTGGTCGTTGTGAGGACCTGGTGAGGTTGACGATGTCCTCTTAACTGCACAGGGTTACAGTTACTGCTGCTTGCAACATGGATTTCAGCCGTTTCCCTCTGGACTCGCAGACGTGCACCCTGGAGCTGGAGAGCTGTAAGTATTCCTGCATCCTCATATTCCAGCACAAGGCAGGAAGAAGCTGGTGAATGTATTTCAATCCAAGGTTATAAGAGTTTGGGATTTTTTATTAGTTTCGGTTTTTATTTAGTTTTGACTTTTTGTTTTTCCATTCAGTTAGTTTTAGTTAGTTTTTTGAGCAGATTTGCTAGTTTTTATTAGTTTTTATTTTTGGGAAATGTTTAGTTTTAGTTTAGTTTTTATTACTTTCAGTTTTAGTTTTAGTTTTTGGGGGGTTTTATTCCATAGATTCTGTGTTTGTCTGGTGAGACATTGAAAAACATCAGAAAGTCACTCCGAGTAAAACAAGTGGGGCAAAGATTAAATAGAAATAGATTTCATATCAACCCAAAAGGCTGATGTATTAATTTACAAAGACTAAAACTAAGGATGTTTCTGCAATAATTTTAGTTAGTTTTGTAAGGACACAATATAGTTTCAGTTAGTTATCATTTTGTAAAAAAAAACCTGCCATTTCATTTTTTTATTTTAGTTAACAAAAATGTTTTTTTCAATTTTAGTTTTCGTTTTTTCTAGGGCTGTCAAAAAATTAATCCTGATTAATTACATTGCTTTTTTCATTTCTAGAACACATTTAGGGTTAAAGGTGTCTCACCAGGAATTCTGCATTTATCTTTAGCAGACTAAACTACTGAAACCCTGTCCTTACATGTCTCCCTATAGTCCTTCAGACAGCTGCAGTTTAGTCCAGAATGTTGCTGATACGTCCACACACGCTGACTTCACAACTGTCCTAATGTAAAGCTGAAATTCAGGTCTGAGTCCCGGACTACTCCCGGATGTGTAGCTTGGTTTTAGCCTTTAAGTTGTAAAACAAAAGTTAATGTATTTTCTGCATATAGCATTAGTAATTAAAAAGGACATCTCTTGTTTGACAAAAGGATTAATTTATGATTAATGTTTTGACAGCCCTAGTTTTTTCATTAGTTTGAGTTAACTATAATAACCTTGTTTCAATCATGTTGTAGATAAGTGGGAATTCTTCACATAGAAACCAACCTTTTTTAGAAACATCACACTCACTGGTTTCAGTGAGTGATTCACACAGCTTCTCTGTGCCAGTTAAGGCAAGGCAAGTTTATTTGTATAGCATTTTTCATGTACAGAACAATACGAAGTGCTTTACATAAAACAATAAAAGCAAAAGCGGAAAAAAAGAATGAACAATAAGAAGCAGAGAGTGGATAGCCCAGTGGTAGGTGTGGGGTTGGGGAGAGGACCGGGGTTAATCCCCGGAAAAACCCGGGGGGAACAATGGGGCCCTGGGAAGGCCTTAACCCCCCAACAACTCCGGGGGGGATAAAAAACCTTAACACAAAAAAAGAGGGGGGGGAAATGAGAGACTAATTTCCGGGAAAAAAAAAAAAAAAAAAAAAAAAAAAAAAAAAAGCACGATTCAAAATTAAAAACATTAAAGATTAAAAAGAGAGAATATAGAGATGTGTGGATTTTAACTTTCGAATAAAATCTACGTAAATGCAGCTGAGAACAGGTGGGTCTTCAACCTGGATTTAAATAAACTAAGTGTTTCAGCTGATCTGCTGATCTGAGACTTTCTGGGAGTTTGTTCCAGACATGTGGAGCATAGAAGCTGAACGCAGCTTCTCCATGTCTGGTTCTGACTCTGGGAACTGATAAGAGATCGGATCCAGATGACCTGAGGGGTCTAGTAGGTTCATACTGGGTCAAGAGGTCACAGATTTCTGGCCTGATTGGTGGTTTTTTGGTGGGAGGTGGGACGGTGGAAGTTCTGTGACAACCTGCTGTCGTTTCTCTTTGGCTCCAAAAACAAATATTAAAAAAAAAAAAAAAGGTAGGGCCCGCGATAATATATGGTTGATAATTTAGGAGGAAAAAAAGAGGCCCCAGGACAGAGCCCTGGGGAACTCCACAGGTCATTTTTGTCCACTCAGATGTAAAATTACCTACTGACACAAAGTACTTCCTGTCCTGCAAGTACGTTTTGAACCAGTTTAGTACAGAACTAGAGAGACCCACCTGTATCAAATGCAGCACTGAGGTCCAGTAGAATCAACCATTTTTCCAGCACTAGTTAACCCTCCATCAACACATCCCAGCATTGCTACGGGGATTATTCATCCCATTTCTGCTCCAAGTTTACAGTTGTCCTCAAAACTATTTCTACCCTTCAATTAAAGAAAAGCCTAAATTCACAATCGTACTTCAAATAACAAGAAACTAAAGAAACTGACAATAAATAAACATTTACAAAATTATAATTTATTGAAATAAGATATTGCATTTGAATTTCGGTTTGAAACAATATATTTTTTAAAACAAACAAACTGTCCAACTCAGGAGACTGCGGGGGGATGCTAAATTTCACCCAGGGGTGGCATATGCCTTTAAATATTTGACCAGCAGACCAGATTCCCACTTCCACATTGACTTCGGCAGTAGTTTTCTTCCATGGTACTTCTCTCTAGTAGCAGTAGTTCTTTCTTTCTAACTAAATACCTCTTCGTACTTCCCCATGCTTGAATAAAACCTTCTTCCTCCAATCAGGTGAAATGACTAGGTTTTTATTAGTGGTTGCCATGGTGAATCCAGGTAACATGGCTCCATTGATGATGGCTTTTCATGTGGTTCCAACTCAAAGCAGCTTTTCTGGAACTAAAAACTCAGAGTTGCCCAGTTCAGAGTAAGTTAACCCAGAGTTTCTATTTACACTGAGAGTTCATTGAACCTCCTATCTGGGATACACCTCTGGAAATATTCTGTTGGTTGTAGACACGTTTCACATTGCCTCTAGGGCTGACAAAAAAAAAAAAAAAAACTTTTTTGCTTTACTTTAGAAGGGGAGGTCTTTGCAGAAACAATGTCAGCATATTTTACTTTGGATTAACCCTTTAAAAACGGAACGGCCGCGGGCGGCCGCTAGAAGTTCCCTGTTAGCATAATCCTGCTTAAACTGCTCTAAAATAAAAACTATAACAGCTAGAACGATAATTTTTTTTTTATTTGAAAACTAAGACTGGCGCCTTTCAAGCTGAGCTGGCGTCGCGAGTCGATGACGTCATCATTTGTCGCTACGTGCGACGCAGATCGGCAATGTAAACACAAGGTGGCGCCAAGAAGTCATAGCAGAGTGGAGTGTTAAGTGGTCACTGCCAGAGAGACTGACGATGGAAAGAGAGACAAATAATGAGGAAAATAAAGCGAGAATAGGTTGTTCTGTCATTTATATTGTGTTTTACATGGTTTTAGCTGGTTTTCAGTAGTTTTTTTTTAATAACAGTTGCTAATTTTAGCATATGAAGTGGCTTAGTTCTACTACAGATCCGCAGCAAGATTAGTGGTTTCTTGTTGTTTTTATGACATTAGTGGCTTAGGGTTTGTTTGTTTTTTTTTAAAGATTTTTTTTATTTTGCATTTAGGCAAGTCTTAGCATAGTTTATATTTACACATTTGGAGTCTGCAGGAAATATTTGGCAGAGCAGGTAAGGGAACTGTGAACCGGCTCTGATGATACCACAAGTTACAGCCACACATACTGTGCAGTATTTTCACAAATCGAAAGTGCACCCTGTACATAAAATAACCTGCTTCAAAAACGAAAGAATTAAAAAATATATATTCAAAATAGGTTGAAGATACTCAACAATTATTCAATCATTTTCTGAATTTTTATAGTTTTTGTATGTTCATTTCGTAGGTTCATTTCTTGGATTTATGAAAAAATTACAGAATTTTGAATAATTTTTCAGCTTCTCAATGGTCCAGAACCTTTTTTGTTTATTTTAGATATTCTAGGTAAAGCAGCTGGAAATACTCCCATCAAATGACGCCAAAGCAGAAATAAAATGCTTTTATTAGCTGCTTTATCTTGAAGCTGAAATCAAATCGCCTTTGTACTCTGCAACCAATAAGGACTGTATCTCAA
The DNA here is from genome assembly GCA_023101725.1 of Atherinomorus stipes. Classification (NCBI taxonomy): domain Eukaryota; kingdom Metazoa; phylum Chordata; class Actinopteri; order Atheriniformes; family Atherinidae; genus Atherinomorus; species Atherinomorus stipes. The sequence continues at coordinate 198,473 of JALJCO010003674.1, forward strand.
AAACTAAAAGAGATAAATGGTTGCAATAACTTGTAAAGTGTTAAGAAGTATTTATTTTAATTTTGTACATTTAGAAATGTTTTCGATCACTATGTTTTGTTTTTTTAGTTAGTAAGATGTGATGAAAACAATTCCGATTTTTGTGTATTTTTAATATTCATGGCATTTTTTCAAGAGCATTGCAAGTTATTACTGTCCATTGATGTTCATAACCTTGTAGCTTAAGTTGTACAGATTCTAAAAATATAAAACACTTGAGGATACCCCAAGAAATGACCCCACTATGCCCAAAAATAACAGAGCAGGCATAGACGGGTCATTTCTATTGCAGTTAATAAAGGGTTAAAAGAGATTAAGAGCTCCTAAAGCATAATTTCAGAGAGTTGTTGATGCTGAAAGTGTGTTTTTTTTTAAAGGAGTGATGACATAGCAGTTAAAAACTAGTTTATGTTGTTGGCATTACTTTATATGTAAATACTCCAAAGAAAAAAACTGCATTTTTTACAGCGGAGTATTGTTTTGAAACGCCAGACCTCACCTCCTCAGTAATACAGTTGGGTCCGGTGATGATATGGAGCTTTACCCGGAGACCACGTTGACTTCATTTTGATTGGCTACACCTTATTTGGCTATGACCTTATTTGGAGAATCTCGGTCAAGCTGCGGTCGGAGTTTGCTAAAGGCTAACTGCTAGCAACATGGGCACTTCAGACAGTTTGAGCTACGTTTATCAGACAAGACAGCATTTAGAAAATAAATAAACTTACAGGTAATGACAAAGTTGTGGTCGCCTCCCTCAGTGTTGCTGCAGAAGTTTTCTTTTAAATCCATTTGTTTGAAAATCCAGACCTGACTGCAGAGAAGTTACTACTAGCTCCATACATGCAGCTGATTCAGACAGGGAGGGGACGGTGCATAAACCGTTAGGGGGGGGGGGCGCTGTTTACTTGATAGTGTGCTCTTATTGGAACAATTAAATTACGTAGAATGATGGAACTACGTAGAATGATAGCCTGCTGTCTGATTCAACTGTTTCTGAGCAGAGAGACAAAGCTGACAGACCATAAACAGGAACTTTGATTCTCACTCTGGACATTCACATGGCCTCATCAGTGCACAATAGATCATATTATACCCCCAAAACCCCAGAAAAGTGAAATTTGATGTCATGGCACCTTTAAGGCGAGGTTTGAAATTTTGCTGTTCCATCTTCATTTACTCTCTTCCAGTAACACACTTACTCATATTTACACATTTCCATAAATCTCTCAGTGTTTTCTTTAATTTGACACCCAGTTCATTCAAATAGACCTTGTGGTTGCAGAGATACATCCATTTTAATTGAAGTATGTAATTTTGAGAAAAATGGGCTCAGGCTTCAATTAATTTTGTAAGCCGAATATATTGATGGTTTGTAAATCATTGCTTTCTGTTTTTATTTACATTGACACAGCATCTAAACTGTCTGTATGTTTAGGTTGTGCATGTTAACCAGCTGGTTTTTGCTCTTACTGAACATTTGGGGAAACACCGTCCAGTTTCTAAAAGAATTTGTCGACTACGGCTGCAAAGCGCTTGCAGGCCTGGACGTGAACTCTGCTCTCTGTCCCTCAGATGCTTACACCGACGAGGACTTGATGCTGTACTGGAAAAGTGGAGACGAGTCCCTCAGCACAGATGACCGGATTTCTCTTTCTCAGTTCCTCATTCAGAAGTTTCACACCACCTCCAGACTGGCTTTCTACAGCAGCACAGGTTGGTACTTTATACAAACGCGGACTTTGTGCATTAACCCATTTGCCCCTCTGTCTTTTTCTACTCACAATAAAAAATCTCACAGTACGAATGCAACTTTTTCCACTTAACATGCGGGTAGACAATTAGACAAAGGTTTTGGATTATAAAAAAAATAACTTCCAAGTGCTTCCTGTCAGGTGGCATCATTTGCTTTCTGCTCCTTCTGATGGAAGACATGGCAAATGCAAATCCTCCTGGAAAGAGCTAATTTTCATAAATTTTCGTGTCATTTTTCCCCAAAACATACAGTATTTGTTATTGTTTAATCATTCAAGTCACCAGTGTAACCCTCCTCCCAAAAATTGTACCTGGGATAAATTTCTGTTTGTTCATGGGCTTATTTCTGTGAGCGGCAACAAAAGTTGCCAGTGGGCACATACAAAAGTATTGTCTCACCTGCCTTGACTCACATATGAGCTATAAGGAATAGTAAATGAAGAGTTAATTTGCAAAAACAGTTAACCACCATTTAGAAAAAACTGAGTTAACTGGTTTTCGTCGCTGTCGGGTACAAACCTCCTATCTCCATTTAACATAATTTAAACCCTCTACCTCACGTGAGTGTGATTTGGTGAAAATATTCAAAAAGTAAGTGAAGAGTTTTTTTGCAGAAGCAGTTAAATCTGTTTTTTCTAAATGGTGGTTAGCTGTTCAAACCCACAGAATGATGAGTGTTCATTTTCTACTCACCATCATGCTGAGCAAGACTCTGCAGCATTGTGCCAAGAGCGACCGAGCTGCGGACAAATTCAAGAGGGGTTGGCTATTGATTTAAAACAAAGAAAGAAAGAAAAAGAAAACATGCAATCTCGTCTGTCGCAGCTTCCATAGTGTCATGAACTTGCAACGGCGTGCTTCGCGGCAGCTAGATGTAGTACTGTTTAAGCCATGAAAATATAGTAAATGATGTCGTTTCGAGTAAATTCTCGATGCTACCCACTCAGGACACTTGGATTACATTGGATGAGCAGTATGGAGGAATATTGACAAGTTTTTGTGGACTTTTATGGAACTTTTTGGTTCAGTCGCCGGTGAACTCCATTATATGAAAGTTGGTGGAAAACAAAAATCTGTCCAATCTCCGGCTGCATTTTAGATATTAGAAAAGTGCTCCAGAGTCTTGCTCAGCATGACGGTGAGTAGAAAATAAACGCACATCATTCTGTGGGTGTACTATTCCTTTAAATGACATTCCATTCCTAATCCATAGGGTTCAGTACGTTGGTCCACCTTTGCATCTAGAACAGTTTCAACTCTTCTGGAAGGCTGTCCACAAGGTTTAGGATGTGTTTATGGGAATTTTTGACCGTTCTTCCAGAAGCACATTTGTGAGGTCACACAGATGTTGGACGAGAAGGTCTGGCTCTCAGTCTCCGCTCTGATTTATCCCAAAGGTGTTCTATGGGGTTGAGGTTAGGACTCTGTGCAGGCCAGTCCAGTTCCTCCACACCAGACTCTGCATCCAGGTCTTTATGGACCTGCTTTGTGCACTGGTGCACAGTCATGTTGGAAGAGGAAGGAACCAGCTCCAAACTGTTCTTACAAATGTCTTGGTATGCTGAAGCATTCAGAGTTCCTTTCACTGGAACTAAGGAGCCAAGCTCAGCTCCTGAAAAACAACCCCACACCATAATCCTCCCCCCACCAAACTTTACACTTGGCACAATGCAGTCAGACAAGTACTGTTGTCTTGGAAACCGCCAAACCCAGACTCCTCCATCAGATTGCCAGATGGAGAAGCGTGATTGATCTCTCCAGAGAACGCCTCCACTGCTCTAGAGTCAAGTGGCGGCTGCTTTCCACCACTGCATCCCACGCTTTGCAGTGCCCTTGGTGATGTATGGATGGATGCAGGGGATCACCATGGAAACCCATTCCATGAAGCTCTCTGTGCACTGTTCTTGAGTTGATCTTAAGGTCACATGAAGTTTGGAGGTCTGTAGTGCAGAAAGTTGGTGACACTATGCACTTCAGCATCCGCTGACCCGCTCCGTCGGTTTACGTGGCCGACCACTTCGTGGCTGAGTCGCTGTCGTTCCCAAAAACTTCCATTTTCTTATAATACAGCTGACAGTTGACTGTAGAATATTTAGGAGCGAGGAAATTTCACCACTGGATTTGTTGCACAGGTGGCATCCTATCACAGTTCCACGCTGGAATTCACATCACCCCTAAAAAACATCTCAGCGGGCGTCCCTGGCATGTACTCGGCTGTGATGTTAAATTTTAGTGAACTTGTTAATAAAACACAAGACAGTTAATATTTGTGCTTGGTTTTTTTTCATTACTGTACCGATGAAAAAACGAACTGTGGCCTGTGTACCGAGGTACATACGGAACCGTGAATTTTGTGTACCGTTACAGCCTTAATTTCTGCAGAGATGTGGTCTTTGCCTTTTCCCCGTTTTTTAAACTGCTCTTCTATTTACTGATATTTAGGATGTCATAAAAAGAAAAAAGCTAGTCTTGGGTAGTGTGTCATTAGTCTGGGGGACATTTAATAAACACCAGAGCTGATATTAGGACCAGCTCTTTCCTGTGAAGAGTTGATCGAGGTTTCAGATGGGGTTATCCGGAGAAATTATCTTCCCCTGACGAATGTTATGTCTCCACCTGGAACTCCCCACAGGGCAATTTTAGACTCATTTATATTTTGTTTTCTACCGTGCTCTGCAGTTCTGTCACACATTCAGTTATCTAATGCACATGAGAAAAGTTAACACACCCCTCTGTTACTTTCACCTCATCCTCTGGTTTGCTTCCATGTGTGAGGACGTGCAAACATCTGGTGTTTTACTCTCTCTGCAGGCTGGTACAACCGTCTGTACATCAACTTCACGCTGCGTCGTCACATCTTCTTTTTCCTGCTGCAGACGTACTTCCCGGCTACTCTGATGGTCATGCTGTCCTGGGTGTCCTTCTGGATCGACCGCAGGGCCGTCCCTGCCAGGGTCTCATTAGGTAGGAGGAAGAAGCAAAATTCTGCCTGTTCAGATTAAATCTGTTTCCAAAACACGTCGAGTAAACCGAGAGCAGAAGCCAGATAGCACCAGAGAACACAGAAGGTCGCTGACCTGCCAGAGGGAGTAGGTCAACATGGCTAATTTGCCTTTTATGTGTTGTTTCACTGGTGCGGCCTGAGACGCGATCTGTAGCCATTGATATTTGTGTGAATGGATGCAGAGGGAACTGAAGGGAAATTATTGATGACATCTACATCCATCAAAGGTCACAACCAAAGGGAAAATATTCAATTTCACCCCACTAAAGTTCTTACAGAGGTCTAATTCTGTTTATTTTGTCTTCAGATCTGAGTCCAGTATTTCTCAGGACATGATGGATTATAGATCTTAAAGGAATAGTACACCCACAGTAGGGCTGCAGCTATCGATTATTATTGTAATTGAGTAATCTAGCGATTTTCTGACGATTAATCGAGTAATTGGACAAATTGGACATTTTGCAAGTTATTTGAATTTCACAACTTAAATTGATTGTAATCATTTATTTGTTGTTATAAAAATGAAATTAGAAAATAAAAACGCTGAGACCCTCTGACAGACTTTTAACCTGGTATCACTGCTAATGTAACGTTTGACCCGCTCTGAACTGACTTTACTGACCAGGCGCAGCCAAATCCACCGATTATACAAATAATAAAGGACTTTTATTATTTCTATGTCATGGATCACGCGCGTACCGAACCGTGGAGAGGGTACTGTGTTTTCTCTCTTTCGGTCCAATGGGCTCTATGCACGACTCTACTACTTCCTGAACTTAAGGTAGCTCCTTTGTTTCCTGTCTCTCCTTACTGGACAGACTGATTAATCCAGGTGTGTCTGGCCAGTTACTGAGGTCAGGCACACCTGGATTAATCAGCTCATCCAGTAATTAAAGAGAGGAAATGAAGGAGCCACCTTACGTTCAGGAAGTAGAGGAGCTGTGCATAGAGCCCATTTGTAGGGTCTCATACAGTTTTAAACTAGTTCACCTTAACTAGTTTGTCTGTTCAATTGTTTATTTGATTTTGTCTCTAGTATTGTGAAAAATGTTGGAGAAGACTGTTGGAGACTGAAGTCTATCTCTGCACAAACTAGATCTTTTAGAATAATGTATTTATTTTCCATTTTTAAGGCCTTTTCTCATATTTATAAATATATTTCTGTTGCGTTGTTTGGATTGTTATTTTTTGGGTGATTTTTCTCCCCTTTGGTATCGAAAATAGTATCGAGTATCGATCACCATCTTTAGTATCAGTATTGAGAATGAAATTTTGGTATCCTGACAACCCGATCCTCTTGTGGTTCATATACAGTTCTGTGAAAAACAGTTTGCTCCCTTCCTGATTTCTTGGGGTTTTTTTCATGTTTGTCACACTTATATGTTTCAGATCATCAACAAATTTAAATATCAGACAAAGATAAAACAACTAAACACAAAATGCAGTTTTTAAATGAAGATTTTTATCAGTAAGGGAGGAAAAAATCCAAACCTCCATGGTCCTGTGTGAAAAAGTGATTGCCCCCTTTGTTAAAGCATAAGTTAACTGTGGTTTATCACATCTTTGGAAAGCTGAGTTCAATTTCTCTAGCCACACCCAGGCCAGATTACTGCCACACCTGTTCTCAATCAAGAAATCACTTAAATAGGACCTGCCTGACAAACTGAAGTAGACTAAAAGATCCTCAAAAGCTAGACATCATGCTGCAATCCAAAGAAATTCAGGAAAAAAATTAGAAAAAGTAATTGAGATCGATCAGTCTGGAAAAGGTTCCAAAGCCATTTCTAAAGCTTTGGGACTCCAGAGAACCACAGTGAGAACCATTATCCACAAATGGTGAAAACATGGAACAGTGGTGAACCTTCCAAGGAGTGACTGGCCGACCAAAATGACCCCAAGAGCACAGCGACGACTCATCCAAGAGGTCACAAAAGACCCCAGAACAACATCCAAGAACTGCAGGCCTCACTTGCCTCAATTAAGGTCAGTGTTCATGACTCCACCATCAGAAAGAGACTGGGGGGCAAAAATGGCTGCATGGCAGAGTTCCAAGACCAAAACCACTGCTGAGCAAAAAGAACATAAAGGCTCGTCTCAGTTTTGCCAGAAAGCATCTTGATGATCCCCAAGACTTTTGGGAAAATACTCTGTGGACTGACGAGACAAAAGTGGAACTTTTTGGAAGGTGTAGGTCCCATTACATCTGGCGTAAAAGTAACACGGCATTTCAGAAAAGGAACATCATAGCAACAGTAAAATATGGTGGTGGTAGTGTGATGGTCTGGGGCTGTTTTGCTGCTTCAGGACTTGGAAGACTTGATGTGGTAAATGGAACCATGAATTCTGCTGTCTACCAAAAAATCCTGAAGGAGAATGTCCGGCCATCTGTTGGTGACCTCAAGCTGAAGCGCACTTGAGTTCTGCAGCAGAACAATGATCCAGAACACACCAGCAAGTCCACCTCTGAATGGCTTAAGAACAACAAAATAAAAAAAAGACTTTGGAGTGGTCTAGTCAAAGTCCCCACCTGAATCCCATTGAGATGCTGTGGCATGACCTTAAAAAGGCGGTTCATGCTGGAAAAGCCTCCAATGTGGCTGAATTACAACAAATCTGCAAAGATGAGTGGAACAAAATTCCTCCACAGCGCTGCAGAAGACTCACTGCCAGTTATCACAAACGCTTGATGCAGTTGTTGCTGCTAAGGTGGAACAACCAGTTTTTAGATTTAGGGGGAGATCACTTTTTCACACAGGGCCATGGAGTTTTATATTTTTCTTTCCTACCTTACTAGTAAAAATCTTTAATTAAAAACTGCATTTTGTGTTTACTTGTGTTATCTTTGTCTCACATTTAAATTTGTTTGATGATCTGAAACATATAAGTGTGACAAGCATGCAAAAAAATAAGAAATCAGGAAGGGGGCAAATACCTTTTCAAACAACTGTAGAGTTTGTGTGAACATGTTTATCTCTGTGCTTCAGGTATAACAACGGTTCTCACCATGTCCACCATCATCACTGGAGTCAACGCCTCCATGCCCAGGGTCTCCTACATCAAAGCTGTGGACATTTACCTCTGGGTCAGCTTCGTCTTCGTCTTCCTCTCTGTGCTTGAATATGCAGCCGTCAACTACCTGACGACAGTGAGAGATGGTAAAGACCGCAAGCTCAGAGAAAAAGTGAGGGAACAGGTATGTCAGCTTTCAGAGATCACTGTAAACCACAAACGTTGCTGGAAAGTTGATCTCTTCCCTTTTTTCACCCAGTCCCAAGCCCTCCCCTGCACGTGTGGGATGCCTCACACGAAGACCATGATGATGGACGGGACGTACAGCGAGGCGGACGCTAACAGCCTGGCAGGGTATACCCAAGCCTCCATGGGAGCTGAGGATGCGTCAGACAAACAGGAGAGGATGGTGGTGCATCTCACCTTGGACAACGAGTCCACAGGAACCAAGAAGAAGGGCCTTCGGGGCTTTCGGATCATCCAGAACACCCACACCATCGACACTTACTCTCGCATGATTTTTCCAGGCTCTTACATCCTGTTTAACCTCATCTACTGGTGTGTGTATTGCTGAGTGGATGCAGTTTTGCCTTAATTCCTTGAGTTGGGAGAGTTTTCTGCAGCTCAGTTGGAGTGCAGCAGGACGGCCTCTCTCCGGCGGGGCTTCACACATCTCCGCTGGACTGGATCAGTATCAGGAGCAGACATGTACCAACCGTACTTCAACAACTCGAGGCTGGTTGCACTCTCTCTACAGCTAGCTGTACAGAAACGAGACTCGCTTCAAGGAAAGGGGTTGCATCACACCCCCGCTACCATCAGCAGCAGTGACTGCCAAACACATATCAAGTTTTTTCTAGCTGACCTCACACCCACATCAGGTTCGATGTTCTTCTGTTAGGATCTCTCGTAGCAGTGACTTCCCGTTCACATCTTCCACAGTTTCTACTGGATGACCAGCTCTGAGCTCTTACAGGTTTACAAGATTTAATGTCATCGCAGGAATTTAAACGTGCTTATAAAGCATATATTTGGACTTTTGATCCTCTTAGGAGATTATTTTGGGTTGTCACAGTGGAGAAAGTAAATGTGTTATTTATAATGCTAGGATTTAATTCCATTTAGTTTATCCAGTTCCAAGGTCTTGCTATTATTCATACTGGTCCTTCATTCTGGTTTATTGGGCTAGTAAACTGCACTGAGACATGGGTGAAATAAAATTTATTTCACTTGTTCACTTGCATGTGTCCATTGTTCAAGTCAAAGCGTTTTCCATAACAAAGGTATGTCGGATTAAATATCCAGCCAGGGCTCCAGACTACCTTCGGCTCTGGTTGCACTGGTGCGCCTAACTTCTTAAAGACCCACTCCAATCCTTCTTTAAGTTACTTTAAAACCTTCTCAGTGGTCTTTGAATTGTACTGATGAAGTTTTTAAGTCAAAATCACACAACATGAGCCATTTTCCAGGACTCTGCTTCTGCAGAGCACCAGTAGCTCATTGGCAAATTTCCTCTTAGTGGGGGGGGGTAGCTCCGGCTCAGTGCTGGTCTTTAAATTATCTGAGTTCTTAAAATTTTGAAAATTGTTTTTTGTTGTGTGGGTAGTTCATCTTTTTGGGGAGGGGAAGTGAACACGAACCCTGAAAAAGTGTGCAGAACACTCTGATAACTAATGGAAAGCTAGATGTTCATGGCACGTCAGGCGCGTCTAAAGGTGTTATGCACGTTTCGTGTGTCGAGATTTGAGATTTTCAGCGTTCAACGCGTGTTCCGCACGTCACCGGCGACAGATGCCGGAGTCTTGATCAGAAAGCTGAAAGCGCCCCTCATCTGCCCACAGCGCATGGTTTAAGTGTATAGCGTAGTGGTTAAAGTTGCAGTCTTTGACGCGGCACACCCGGGTTCGAGTCCCTGACATGGCACTCACGTGAACCACTGTGGACCCTTGATCAAGGTCCTTAACCCCCCCCCACCAACTGCTCCCCAGGCGCTTTAAATAGCAGCCCACTGCTCTCAGGTTCAACCTGACATGGGTAAAAATGCAGAGATTGAATTTCTTAATTGGCTCGCTAATTGAGAAGAATGAAGTATATAAAAAAAAAAAAAAAAAAAAACAACAGTGAAACTCATCACACTCAGAACACCTGGAATCATCTAGTGAACCCCGACACGGAGCAGAGACGCCCGACGACGACGTTCTCTAGCTTTGTTTATCACATAAAGCCGCGCTGCTCTGTCTTCTGCATCTGTCATGGTGCAGACAGACCGATGACAGGAAAAAAAAAAAAAGGAGAGGCTTGACCCGACGCGCATCGAGCGCACCTTAGCTGGACATCCCTCAACGCGCATCGGGGGCATCTTGATGCTGGAAATCAAGCATCTGACTTTTAGTGACACAGGGTCCAACTTTGGGCGTCAGGCCCGTTTTTGACGCCCAAATCGTGTTTGGTCTGAACGCACCGTTAAGGTTAACCCAGTTAACCTTCTTAACTGGGAAACGTGGACATTTGTAGTTTAGTCAAACACTGTTTGTTTTCTCCGGATCTCTTCCAGGACACCTTCAGCAGCAGCTCATGAGTGGCCTGTTCTGGCCTGTAATTCTCACTCTGATGCTTCAACTGGAATTTATGAAGCTCTTCAGATTTCCTATTATGTAGTGTTGGATTTATTCTTATTTTTATTTAAAAAACAAAAAACTTTAGAATAGATTAAATACTAGAACAAGTAAAGAAAAGTATTGAATGCAATGAAGGGAAGGATGGGTGTATTTACAGTTAGCTACATATGCAGCCATCTTGGAAAGTGGCTCTGCTGAACTTTGCCAACTCTGCCAACTTTGGCTAATCCAGCATCGTCTTCATCCCATCTCTTCTCTGAGATCTCTCCTGTCAGTAAAAGTCAGTCTTGAATCTTGTCTCTTTCTCTCTTTCTTTTCCTCTCTTCCTCTGATGTCTTCCAGGTTTTCTTTGCTGACTCAGACGTGTGACTTTAAAAAGAAGTCTGTTGTTGTTCAGTTGTGATGTGACATGATGCCGTAAAGCAAAAAACATGATGCTCAGGCTGGGAAGAAAAAGCATGATGGTTCAGGAAAGCCTAGTAAGTGTAAGTGTGCCACCTAAATGGGTCGGAAGAACAGTTTTAAAGCTGGAAAGTTGTTGTGTTGCTTTAAGACACCTGAATGCTGCAGAGCAGCAAACATACTGAGGTGGTTGCAGGTGCACGGTACCCTGCTGCTTCTTACACCAGAGCAGCTGCAGTCCACTTACATTTTTACAAAATGCTTTGATGGATTAGTTTTTGTTAAAGGAGTGATGACATATCAGTATAAACTATTTCATGTAGCTGATATTGCTGCATATGTTAATTCTCCAAAGATGAAAAACATCACTTTTTACAGTGGGGGGTTGTTTTGGCAACTCCTCAGTAAAAGAGTTTGGTGCGGTAACTGTACTTTCAGACCAAAGGCGACAAATGCGGCAAAGACGCCCGTGGCTGGGGGACAAACAGGACAGCGACCAAAGCGGCAAGATATTTTTTGCCGCTTTGGTCGCTCATCACGTGACTGACGTCAAAGTTAAATCGCACTGCTCATTTAAAGGAGCCGCACAGCGACTTCTGGACAGCGTTGTTGCTGTTGCTCACGTCCCCCTCATTTAAAGCAGAGCAGAGCTGCAGGACGTTTTGTGTGGTCATTAAATACAGGGGAGAAAAATCGCAGATTATTAACATAAATTAAAATGTTTTTCTATTTAGTCACAAGCGGATTGAGTTGTTTTCTGCGGAAAACAAACAAGTGGCATTATGATTTATCCACCACAGCATTATCAAACTTTTATAACTTTGAAATACACTAAAATATGGCTGAAACAAAAAAGCAGTAATGACAATGAACTCAGAGTACAGCTTCAAACTTTGCAATAGAGAAAAGACGGAGCCAAAACTGCGTGCTGTTTCTGTGATCTTTGTTTAGAGAAAAAAGGAAGAATCTCCGCGCATCATCAGTCCGTTCAGCCCGGTAGAATCAATCCAGCCACAGTTCGTCTGCTAGTTTAGTGAGCGGCTTCATTTAATGTGGAACAACTTCACATTATTTTCTCCACGCTGCCCAACACTGACATTTAAACTCGCTGCACACACAAACAAAATTACAAGCTATGCGCAATATGAGGAGAGCGTGTGCGTGCATCCTGGTCACTTTCTCATAATTATGCAGAGCTGGTGCGTTTTAACACATGTTGATAATGATTTCAGATATTTTTAACTCATATGTTTATCGCAGAAATGCATAAAACACTGCGCAGGAACGAAGTCCTGTATGACACGAAACAAAAGACAAGCGGAGACACGCATCGCTGAGCCGAGACGAAGTAGGAGAGCGCACGGCGTGCGGTGCGGTTTGAAGAAAAATAGCCGGAGAGGAGGCGAAAACGTTTTGGAAGAACGGGAAAGGAGGCGGCAGTAATTCATTTTCCCGTTGATAATTGTTATTTTATCATTAACATGGTCTGCCAGGACCATAAATACGCGCGTTTAACCCTTAAAATCATCTGGACTCGTCATGGATGTGGATGACATCACTGTGATGCTGCTGTACACCTGAAGAAGACGGCTTCGCCTGGTTCCTCTCTCCGGGTTTGAGTGCAGGAGGTTTCCTCGGCGCCGGCGGGTGCTGGAGCTGCAGCCGGACAGAGACGGTTCCAGCGGGACTTCAGGTTGAACATCCAGGAGGTTTTTTCTTTTCTTTTAAGTCCCGGCAGCGAAAAAAGAAGTACATAACCAGGGATGGACCTGAACACAGGTAATCAGCCTCTCGGCATCGGCAGAACAAGTGTGTTGTTGTCGGAACCAAAGTCACATGCGTTGTTCTTTGGGGCTGCTTGATAGTAGGACACCTCTACTCTGATTGGCTGCCGCCTGTTGCCGCTGAACCGCGTCACAGCTAATTAGCATAAAGTTAACCAAAGTTCAACTTCTTATCTGGTGTCGCTTTGGATGCTTTAGCCGCTTTTGTTGCTCTGGACGCGCGGCACAGGGCGGCAGACGCTCTTGTCGCCCAGGACGCCTGACTCATTGAAAATGTATTAACTTCCGGCGCCTTTGGTCTGAACGTACAGTTACAGCTTTACCCCGAGACGAAGTTTACTTCATTTTGATTGGCTACACCTTATTTTGGCTATAACCTTATTTAGAGAAAGTAGGTTGCAGTCTGAGTTTGCTAAAGGCTATCTGTTAGCATCATGGGCACTTCCGACAGTGAACTATTTATCCAACATGGCAGCATTTAGAAAATAAATAAACTTACAGGTAATTGCAACGTTGTAGTCGCCTCCTTCAGTGTTGCAGCAGAAGTTTTTATTTTAAATCCATTTGTTCAAAAACCCAGACCTGAATTAATCCATGTTCAATGCAGTCAGACATGCTAGCTACACTCACATCGTGTATTAGCTCAGCTGTGGGAGGGGGGAAGCAGGATGCAAGGGGAGTGGAAGGAGGGGGGCTGTTTGCTTGATAGTGTGCTATATAAGGAGAAAATGAATTAAGCAGAGTGACAAAACTACGCCGAACGACGAGCTGCTGTCTGATTCAACTGTTTCTGAACAAAGAAACAAAGCTGACTGTCCATGAACAGGAACTCTGATAATCACTCTGACATCTACATGGACTCATCAGTGCACAACAGATCATATTATACCCCCAAAACCACAGAAATGTGACATTTGATGTCATGGCACCTTTAAATCCATAATGACATGGCATAATGTTTCATGCAAGTCAAAGATGCAGCCACAGCTGAGTGTGGACCAGTAGCCACGTTTCCTTGGTGAACTCTTCCATTCACAATAAAATCATTCCGATTTTAAAGTTCAGGGCAGCAGTTTACATGGGAAATAATCTATTCTGATCTGGTGTGTACAAGCAGAACAGTCCTGTCTGACATGCGCAGAAAGATGTTTACATCACGTGATTTATCAAAGATAGAGGTCTACTAGGGCTGGACGATATGGACCAAATATCATATCACGACATATTTGTTTAAGATGACGATATACGATATATACCGGTATTTTTACCCTAATTTGTCTGAATGTTTCCTTTCATATCAAACACCTGTTTTGTAGTATCGAAACATGTTTAGCTGAAAAGTATCGTTCCACATCAGTGATGGAACTGACAAAACACTGGTTAGAAATGTTTGCTAAATCGAAATTCAAATTCAAGATAGTAGTAGACGTAGTTTTAAATTTATGAAAAGGATCTAAATATTTCTCAAACACCATCAGCAAAATATATGCTTCATAAATGTCATACTGCAGTGTGGTTGGGGGCTTGTCCGGGATTTCTTTCCTTTTGTGGGGGGCTCTTTCTTTCCAGTTTCCACATACAGTGCTTCACCTTCACAAACACTTCCAGAGAATGTTTTTTCTTTAATTTCATGAAGATGCATATAATGTTTGCAAACCAAGATATGAAATACAAGAAGACTGCAGCCCATAGATCCATCAACACTGACATCATCCTGACTTTCATCCAAATGTCATGCTTTTCAAGCCAATTTCATAAATAAAGGCTTTCTTCTTTCACACCATTTAATCTGTCCTGATTTCACATGAGCAGTGATGTCATGCTGCTCCCGCTGCGGTGCCTAAAAAGCAACACGACTGCAGACATGACATCTGATTGTAAAGTATAAGATCTGTTCCTACTGCCTGGTGCGCATCCATCTATAATCCACATTTTTAAGAGTACTCGTATACATCTAATCTCAAAAAAAATTCTATGTTAATTCCACGTTCTTATCCGTGTTGCTCACTAATGCTCAGCTACTGTTTTAAGGTAATACTCTGACTCACTTTCCTCCATGTCTAGCTGTGGTTTAGTCCTGCTGGCAGAGCCTTTAAGTGCCACTGGCATGAAATTTGCGGGTTTTTTTAGGTTTTGATCACATGTTACACTAATACAGTGTTAAAATATAAATGGGCCCTGGACCAGTTTGGACTGAAAAATTGCCCCCCATCTTGAAAAAGGCTGAGAACCTCTGCCCTAAGGGGTTAAATTATAGATTTGTGTCTCCTTTTTTCTCCTGGGCGTGTCTGCCTACATCGTGGAATCAGCATTCACAAATGGGGTGATTGGCAGTTCGGCATATTTACTCCTAGTGCAGCATATTACGTCATTAACTTCCAGCTAATTACCTCCCTCCCCCGAACTATACTCTCCAAGTCCCTCCCCCCAAACCTACGACAACAAGCCGACAGCATGGTGTCCCGTTTGCATCGGAACTGCTCTGTACGTGGTGTAAAAGGACAACATCGATCTTTTTGTCCTCCGCACTGAAAAGCTTGTGGATGGATTTCATTTATGCAGGAATGTGCCGACTGAACTAACAGAAAATCTCCCTGCAGCTCCGTCTCCTCCTCGGGAGGGGAGCTTCAGGTCTACGTGGTTATAACGGCCTCCAGCCGTCATGAAGAAACAAGTAGTTTCTAATGAACGTTTCTCATCATGTTCGTGTCTTTTATCTCTGAGGGAAACTGATGTTTGTGATCATTCCAGTTTATGATTCTTCCCTTTGTGCGCACGTGTTTGGCTGCGTACGTTGACTCGGGTTTGCAATGACACTTCATCAACACTGTTTCTGTACCGCTACGGTTAGATGAAGACAGACCTAACGTGCAGAACTAGTGTTATATAACTTTAGTATTAACTACTAACTGAATTCGGGTCATGGGTGATGTAAATAATTCAGGGAAACTTGTTACTGGAATATGATGCTGTTTTAAGTTTCTTTTTTTTCAACCTGGACTTTATTTCTAGGAGTATTTGTGCATTTACTCACCAGTAAAATTTCTGCATCACTTTGAGTCCTTCGGAAGATTTTATGCTGAGTCGCCCTTCATGAATGTCCAGTATCATGGCAGAGACGGAGCAGTCTCTATATAAGACATTATCTGCAGTAAAACTCCTTGATTTCATATGATTTCATCAATACTTTAAGTAGAATGAACGAACAAACGAGTACTATTGTTCTGTGAGTTCAGTTTCACAAATTGTGTTTTTGTTGTTGTCTGGGTAACGAGCTGCTCTTCTCAGCTGTACTACAGAAGCGACATCGTGAACGCGCAGCCCCAAAAAGTATGTAGAACACCCTGATAACTAACGGAAAGCTAAATCTGGACACATGGGACAATAGTACTCGTTCGTTTGTTAATTCTACTTAAAGTATTGGCTAAAATCAAGCAGTTTTGCTGCAGATAATGTCTTATATAGAGGCTGCCCCATCTGTCCCATTTTACTGGACCTACACTAAAGGACGACTCAGTGTTATATCTTCCCAAGGACTCAAAGTGATGCAGAAACTTTACCGGTGAGTAAATGCACGTATAAACTCCTAGAAATAAGGTCCAGGTTGAAAAAAAATAAACTTATCCTTTAAGCTTTTAAAATATACTAAATGATGTCGTTTTGAGTTCATTCTGGACGCTACCCACTCAGGACACTTGGATTATGTTGGACAAGCAGTATGGAGGAAAATTGACAAGTTTTTGTGGACTTTTATGGACCTTTTTGTTTTGAGCAATGGTGAGCTGCAAAGTTGGGGGGAAACGAAAACCTGTCCGATCTCCGGCTGCATTTGAGATATTAAAAAAGTGCTCCAGAGTCTTGCTCAGCATGAGGGTGAGCGGAAAATGAAGGCACATCATTCTGTGGGTGCACTATCCCTTTAAGGTCATCTCTGTCCTTCTGCTTTTTTTCTTGGCATCTTTCAGTCTGTACCGAATATAAATGGGAAATTGGTGTAAATCTTTTCCTCCTCTCAGCAGGTGAACACTACATTTCCAGAATCCTGAAGCTTTAATTGACCTACACGTATACATCAATGTCCAAGAGGTTCTTCAGAAGAAGCCTGACGTGCACTTCTGGTTGTCATGTTTCTAAAAGACATTTCCATACCCAACTGAAGGGGTCAGATCTTTTCAGACTCTCTTTGACAAATGAAAAATCTAAAAGGAGATTCCTGGGTAGAAGTTCGAATTTACTTATGAGAATGACACTTCAATGATGGGCCCGATCCAACAAGATTACTCTGCTCTCAGCTGGAGTTTCTATGAGAGCGATACAAGCTGCCAGAACTGAGAACTCGCTGCTTTGAAGACGGTGAGCAAATCAAGACCTCCTGCTGCTCAAGTCTAGTGATTCCTCATGTGGCCTCATGACTTTGATTATGTTCATGACGCTCTTCCCCATACAGATCAGGCCCCGCACACTCTAATGTGGGCCCTTAAAGGCAGGCTGATCACAGTCTGAATTATTTTTGCACTCCATCCATACTTAAGTTGTTAACGAACTTTGCTGCTTCACCTTAATTGGGTTGATAAAAGTTAATTTCCTGTTAAGTTGTTAATCGTTTCATGTCAGTTCATGCTGGAAAGCTGAGGACAAAGGGAGGGCGTGGCAGTGGTAGAGTTGTTAAAAGTTTCTATTCTCTTTTCTTTTAAGGGGGAAAAAACAGGCAAAATCCCCATTTTTTTTCATCACCTGGTCAATTTAGAGATTTTCGTTTTTTTCCCTCCTTCAACATCTTTTCTTTCAGACTAGTGTAAAAAAACATCCAGAATAAACATTTTAGGGGTTTATTTCATGATACTTTGTCTGATGCACCCAAATCCCATCAAATGCAGCTCAAGTTGCCGTTTTCTCAAAATGAGGTTTTTCTCTGACTCTGGGTAAAAAATCTCCACTTCAGGAGCCCTTACAGAAGCCAAACTTTCAAGTTTTGCTCCTGACTGTATTCTTAAAGTTTTTACAGAAGGATTTTTTTTAAATCTCATTCACAGCCTGATTTATAGAACATTTCATCCCAAAAATATGCCAAAAAATGAGTTTTTTCTGGTTGTTGACAGTATATTCTAAATTGTGAAATGATCTATAGAGATGTCCAAAATCCCCTCTGTAAAAACTTTTGACTTTAATATGTGAACAAAATTCAAAAGAAACTTTGAACCTGGTATAATCCTGTGTTTAGATTTTTTTTTTTTTACTATAAATATATGAAAATTTGCCCATTTTTGGCTATATAACACCTAATTTGCATATTTAAACATAAAATTTCAGAAAACTTGCCACACAAAAAATGGAAGCCCTAATGTGAGGAATAAACCAGGAAAGTTTCATGGTGATACCAGTTGCCTGTAGTGTCTCGCTTTAAATAGCTTTCAACAGGGGTAGTTATTGAAGCCAAAGAAGTTAATTAAGCCACATGAAAAACGACACAATGGTGCATCAAAAGGGAAAAAGTTACCAGTAACCTTGTATCTGCCAACATAGAAAGCAGCGTGAATATCTGGATTTACAACAATGGACAGTCGTTTAAGTCGATCTTGTTCCATCAGTGTTGGTCCAGCATGTAGGAATGTCCCTGATATCCTGGAAGAACTTCATTTCCCAGCATTCCTTTCAGAGTCATGTAACTACGGTGCAGCTGCTGCTGCTACAGACTGACTTGCTTTGAAGCTGCTGATAATATTTCTGGTTTTAAGTTGTTGGTTAAGTAACCAAGTTGTCAGAAACACTAGAATTAGCCACATGTTGGTTAATACCTGCTAGTATCTGATATCTGGCAGCCAGATGTCCAAAATGAACTCCTCTGGCTGAGTTAAGGATATTTGGGGATTTTTGGTCTCAGAGCAGAGAATATAGTTGTACTTCTCAAATTTTGTTTAGATTTACAAATACAAGCAAATGAAATAAAGCAATGTGAACACTATTATTCAATATCTATTTTATTCTTAAATTCCAAATTTGTATATACTTGTATATATTTAATGATTACTGTATTTATTGCCTGCTATTATGTGTTTTTTTTAAATTGTCTTTTTATTAATTAATCTTTTAGTTTTTAGCTGCATGCGTCCTCATCGGGGCCTTCCATGCTGGGAGAGGTGTGTCAGATCTGCCTGCAGGGATGCTGTCGTGAAGGCCCCCCTGGCCTGGAGGACGGGGGGAAGGGGTCTCTGTGCTATCATCATATAAATCAGATAAACCCAGGATCTCATGTTGTATTTAATAAGCTTTGGATTTTCAATGATTGGAAAACAAACAAACAAACCTCTTGTTTTGTTTCTCAAGGCAGCTGAAATCTTTATAGTCAAAAACTGTTGCTACAGAGCCACCATGTGGCCGTTTGCGGAAGTGCAGCAGCAAACTTCTTTCTGACAAGCTTTTGGCTGCATGCTCATTAACAAGGTTATAATAGTGTTAGATTTTTAATTAGTTTCAGTTTTTATTTAGTTTTGACTTTTTGTTTGTCATTTCAATTGGTTTGAGTTGGTTTTTTTTAACAGTTTTTGTAGTTTTTAGTAGTTTTTGGAAAAATGCTTGGTTTTAGTTTAGTTTTTATTAGTTTCAGTTTTAGTTTTAGTTTGTTTTTTTTGTTTTTTTGTAAAAAAAAAAAAAAAAAAAATAGGTATGTGTCTGGTGTGACATTCAAAAATCAGAAAGTCACTCTGAGTAAAACCGCTACAGCAAAGTAGATTAAATAGAAATAGATTTCATATCAACCCCAAAGACTTTTGTAAATATACAGAATAAAACTAAGAATGTTTTTGCAACAGTTTTAGTGAATTTTAGTTAGTTTTGTAAAGACACAATACAGTTTCACTTAGTTATCACTTTTTTAAAAAGTCATTTTTATTTTTAATTTTATTTCAGTTAATATTATTTTTTCTCAGTTTTTGATTTTTCGTTAGTTTTAGTTGACTATCATAACCTTGGTCATTAATGTCATTTGCTTCACAAGTTAAATTCACTGACACATGCCAGCTCCAACAGAGGGAAGCGAGCTGTAAGAGTTAAGAGGCTGCTGCTGCAGCTACTGGGAAGAAACCAGTCTGCAAGCTTCAGCTGCACTGGAAAATGTAACATTGTTTTAACAGGACCTATTGTGCAGATTTAACTTAATTTGAACTTACTTGTTAGAAATACTGATCCTATTGAAGTTTTAAAAACTTTGGAGGGTAAAATGCAGGATAACTTAATTTACCTTAATTGAATCAGTGTAATAAAGGTGAGACACTACAGGCAAATAGGGTAAAAAAAAAAAAATGTAACTAATTGGCATCACTATGAAACTTTCCTGGTTTATTCCTCACATTGGGGCTATCCTTTTTTGTATTGCAAGTTTTCTGAAATTTTATGTTTAAATATGCAAATTAGGGGGATTATGTCTTATATAGTACATGAAATTATCACGTTGCTCCAAAAATAAAAAGAAAGTTAGTGTGAAGCATCTCATCACATTTATGAGATGCGTGTCCATTCGAGTTCATGACACTATAGAAGCCATGGCGTTCAGGGTGTAGTACTCTGCCGATAATGCAGACATATAAAAAGAAATTCACTGTTTACATTGTGTTTAGAGCGACCGAACTGCGGACAAAGACAAGAGGGGTTGGCTATTGCTTTAAAAGAAAGAAAGAACACGTGATCTCGTCTGGTGTGGTCTGCTGCGGCTTCCGTAGTGTCGTGAACTTGCACGAATGCACACATAGGAAGTACGATGTTCTACTGTTTAGGCTATAAAAATCTACTAAATGATGTGGTTTCCAATAAATTCTGGACGCTTCCCACTCAGGACACTTGGATTTCATTGGACGAGCAGTATGGAGGAATACTGACAAGTTTTTGTGGACTTTTATGGACCTTTTTGTTTCAAGCGCCGGTGAATCCCATCATATTGAAGTTGACAGATAACACCCCCTCCGATCTCTGGCTGCATTTGAGATATTTAAAAAGTGCTCCAGAGTCTTGCTCAGCATGAGGGTGAGTAGAAAATGAAGGACCATCATTCTGTGGGCGTTCTATCCCTTTAATCTAATTCATTATGTTGAAAAAAACAAAGTTTTACACACTTAAACCATTCTACTTGATTCTACTTAATGACATGTATGACTGAATATTTGATTTTCCTAAGGCAGCAAGTTTGCGTAATTTTTCTTAGTAAAGCCAACTACAGTAGTTAGAATTTACACTGTGCTGCAAGAATACTGCAGAAGTCTTGTGCAACTCTAAAGCTCTCTTTTTCTTTAATTTGATTGAGACAGAGCATATAAAAACAAAGAAAACAACTTCTAAATATGCAAGATTTAGCCAAGAGGCTAGTTTTCATCTGTTGGCCCTAGCCAGATCCCAAAAGGTCCCCTGAAATGAGGAAATACAGAAACATCCCATTATAAAGTAAATAAAACAGTTATCAATCCATACGAACCTAAATTGATTAATCAAAGCTGCTAAAAAAAAAAAAAAGAAAAGAACATATCGGTAAAAAAAAAAAAAAACAAGGCAACATTGTTAAAACAATTTCACAATAATAGCATATTTGTTAGTGTTGGTTTTACTGGATCTCAGTGCTTTATTTGATACAGTTGACCACATTAAATTACTCCAACGACTGGATAAGTGGATGGATCTCTGTGGTTCTGTACTAAACTGTTTCAAAATGTACTTGGAGAACAGGAAATACTTTGTGTCAGTAGGTAATTTCATATCTGAGCAGACAAAAATGACCTGTGGAGTTCCCCAGGGCTCTATTCTGGGGCCTCTTCTGTTCAACATCTACATGCTCCCACTGGCCCAGGTTATAAAGAACAACAATATTTGTTACCATAGCTACGCAGATGACACACAGCTATATATTACAGCGTCACCAGGAGACCGGGGCCCTATTCGAACCGCCGATCCTTTGCCAACCTGCTCTACCACCTGAGCCACTGTTACCCTAGAAATCTGGGTGTAGTGATGGACTCAGACCTAAACCTAAATCAGCCGACTATCACCTGAAGAACATCTCAAGGATAAAAGATCTGATGTCTCAGGAAAATCTGGAAAAACTAGTCCATGCATTCATCTTCAGTCGGCTTGACTACTGTAACAGCGTCTTTACTGGTCTACCTAAAAAATCAGACAGCTGCAGCTCATTCAGAACTCTGCTGCCCGAGTTCTCACTAAGACCAGAAAAGTGGACCACATCAGTCCAGTTCTGAGGTCTTTACACTGGCTGCCGGTCCATCAGAGAATAGAGTTTAAAGTTCTGCTGCTGGTCTATAAAGCTCTGAATGGTTTAGGCCCAAAATACATCAGTAACCTCTTGACCCCGTATGAACCTACTAGACCCCTCAGGTCATCTGGATCCGGTCTTTTATCAGTTCCCAGAGTCAGAACCAGACATGGAGAAGCTGCGTTCAGCTTCTATGCTCCACATGTCTGGAACAAACTCCCAGAAAGTCTCAGATCAGCTGAAACACTTAGTTTATTTAAATCCAGGTTAAAGACCCACCTGTTCTCAGCTGCATTTACATAGATTTTATTCAAAAGTTAAAATCTGTACAGCTCTATATTCTCTCTTTTTAATCTTAAATGTTTTTAATGTTTTTAATTTTAAATCATGCTTCTACTTTCCTGTTCTTAATTTTTGTTCCCTTTACTGTAATGCTTATAATGTTTTATGTGAAGCACTTTGAATTATCCTGTACATAAAATGTGCTGTACAAATAAACTTGCCTTGCCTATACAGTAAAAAATAATAGAAAAATATACTTTAGTGAAACAAAATTTTGCTTTTGAATGGGCTCTATGCACGACTCCACTACTTCCTGAACTTAAGGTAGCTCCTTTGTTTCCTGTCTCTCATTACTGGACAGACTGATTAATCCAGGTGTGTCTGGCCAGTTACTGAGGTCAGGCACACCTGGATTAATCAGCTCATCCAGTGATGAAAGACGGGGAAAAAAGGAGCTACCTTAAGTACAGGAAGTAGTGGAGCTGTGCATAGAGCCCATTGTGGTTGAAAACAACACCTTTCCCATGAACAGTGGACCAAAATACCTGTCAACAGGTGAAGACGTCTGATTGGACGTTACAGAAAACACCTGATTGCCTCAAAGTGTTGCTCAACAAAATTTCAGCTTCCAACCCCATCATGCTTGTTTACTTGCTTTATTTTTTCTTAAAGGAGTGATGACATAACAGTTAAAAACTAGTTTATGTTGTTGGCATTACTTTATATGTAAATACTCCAAAGAAAAAAACGGCATTTTTTACAGCGGAGTATTGTTTTGAAACGCCAGACCTCACTTCCTCAGTAATACAGTTGGGTCCGGTGATGATATGGAGCTTTACCCGGAGACCACGTTGACTTCATTTTGATTGGCTACACCTTATTTCGCTATGACCTTATTTGGAGAATCTAGGTCAAGCTGCGATCGGAGTTTGCTAAAGGCTAACTGCTAGCAACATGGGCAGTTCAGACAGTGAGCTACGTTTATCAGACAAGACAGCATTTAGAAAATAAATAAACTTACAGGTAATGACAAGGTTGTGGCCCCCTCCCTCAGTGTTGCTGCAGAAGTTTGCTTTTAAATCCATTTGTTTGAAAATCCAGACCTGACTGCACAGAAGTTACTACTAGCTCCATACACGCAGCTGAATCAGACAGGGAGGGGAGGGGGGGAGCGGACGTGCATAAACCGTTAGGAGAGAGAGAGGGGGGAAGAGGGGGGGGCGCTGTTTACTTGATAGTGTGCTCTTATTGGAGCAATTAAATTACGTAGAATGATAGAACTACGTAGAATGATAGCCTGCTGTCTGATTCAACTGTTTCTGAGCAGAGAGACAAAGCTGACAGACCA
Source organism: Atherinomorus stipes (assembly GCA_023101725.1). Classification (NCBI taxonomy): domain Eukaryota; kingdom Metazoa; phylum Chordata; class Actinopteri; order Atheriniformes; family Atherinidae; genus Atherinomorus; species Atherinomorus stipes. Next base: position 221,964 of record JALJCO010003674.1, read on the forward strand.
TAAACAGGAACTTTGATTCTCACTCTGGACATTCACATGGCCTCATCAGTGCACAACAGATCATATTATACACCCAAAACCCCAGAAAAGTGAAATTTGATGTCATGGCACCTTTAATATTTCTTTCAAACCACAACTCAAAATCAGTCATGATTTTCATAGAATTTTTACTCATTATTTTTGTCAATTTCAACTTACTTCACTGACAGCTGATTTTTTTTTCCTTTATTGACTGAAGGGTATGAATAGTTGTGAGGACAGCTGTATGAACAGCTGGGATGCACGATATAATCAGCCCCCTATCAGTATCGGCCTACATCGGCCTTAAAACTGAGTATCGGACATCGGCCACCCCAAAGATGTTTAACCAATCAGGCTGCTGTTTCTAAAGTCTAAAAAAAAAAGAACTTCTTCTTCTTCTTCAAAAACTTGTTTTTTACAGACTTTAAAAATTCTAAGGACGGTTTCTTTCAGGATGTTCTGTGTAAACAGAGTTTATACACGGTCATTTGTGTAAATAACCAAATATCCCAAATAGTTTTTTCCTCAGGGAGTACACAATCCAGGTGGTTCAAGGATACGACACACATATCCTGTTAGTTTTGTTTGAACAACTGTCATTAAGTTTGACTTGTTATACATAAACTCAAGTTAAGGTATTTTTCTGATTTTGCTCAAGGAATGAATATTTATTATTTTTCATCTTTAATATCAGTATCGGTATCAGTATTGATATCTGTTATTGGCCACATGATTTTTAAAATATCGGCATATCAGATATCAGCCGAAATTTTAATATAGTGCATCCCTCATGAAATTGAGAAATTAAGAGACCACCCTTGAGAAAACAAGGGTGGTCTCTTAATTTTTTCCATGGCTTTAAATAAATAAATATATAAATATATATATACATATACTGTATATATATATATATATATATATATATATATAATTTATTTAAAGCCATGGAAAAAAAAATTTTCCCCATGGCTTTAAATAAACATATATATATATATATATATACACACACATATATACAGTATATATGAATACATAAGTAAAATTAAAACTACTAAGAACAACAAGCAGCAGCTGACAGGACTTTTAATGTTGACAAGTGGGGTTACTGACTAGCCACTTTTTAAAACAGACTTAAAAACTACTTACAGTATGTATTGGTGATTTGACTCAGGAACAGAACGTTCCAGCTCCTGCTAATGCTAAAGAAAATGATGCCTGCACTCTGCTGACATCTGCTGGTTTTACTGTAATACTCACACTTTGGTTGAAGCTTAACCAGCTTCTACAGCTGCAATGGGAAATGGAAATTTTAGCACCTGATATGAGAATGTTACATACAGAAAAGCAACCTCACGCAGACAGCTGCGGTGTAAACACGACGTAACACATAATGGGGAAAAATGTCATGTGAGTTAATGCTGGAAAGAAAGAATCATGTCTTGTTAGAATCTGTTGATTAATTTCCCCATGTTGTCAAGACAACTTAAATGAATAGTACCCTCGAGTAAATTATGGACGCTACCCACTCAGGACACTTGGATTACATTGGACGAGCAGTTTAGAGGAATATTGACAAGTTTTTGTGGACCCACATCATTCTGTGGGTGAACTATTCCTTTAAATACAAAAACAGAAAACCATTTAGTGACTGATGCCCTGTTGATATGTCATACACAATACATGTTTTATCTTCATCATGGTACAAAAATTTTTGCACCCTCACGTTTAAACGAATCTAGTCATTCATATTGTGCTTGAGGATCTGGTTGCATCATTTGGCACGAGTGTTGAGTCTGACGGTGTTTGGTCTTTGTCACAGTGCTGAGAAATGATGAGTGCATCATACCGTCAGACATATTTACCTGAGGATGGTATGAAACCATCATTTCACTCACCTTTGTCCTTGTTGGGCCTCAAAGAAGCTTGAGAAAGAAAGTGTCCTCCTTGACTTCTGCTGTGAAGAGATGTGCAGGTCAAGTGTTGGGTTTCCAGTCTCACTTGGTTTATGTCCCCTAAAAATTGTGCTAAAATAGATAAAGGTCATGATAAAGTTTGGTATACGCATATTTTTAACTGATCTTTTTCCAATCGGAATTTGATTTATAACTGGTGCAGATCTGACAAATAAATGCTTTAGTGATACTGAAAGTTGAGAATAATATTTAAAAGACAAGGAAAGGACAAGAAAAGTTATAGTAAATAAAATAAAGTGCAATACTGACACACATAGTTTTAAGCCATGCAAAATCAAGTAGAACATTTTTTTTTTAAATATAAAGGACGATGGAGAGTCAGAGCATAAGTAAATTACAGCATAAGTAATTACAGCATAAGTAAAATGCAGTGAAATATAATATACAAACAGTACAAATGTAAAACATGAGGAAACAGGCTACATACTGTACAAACAGTCACCCTCAAAATTATTCATACCCTCCTAATAAATGAGGGGAAAAATCAGCTGTTAGTGAAATAACATAAAATGGAATACTGAGGCAATCACTGCAATCAGGTGTTTTCTGTAACGTCCAATCGTCTGCACCTGTTGACAGGTACAACACACTGCCAAAAGTATTTGCTCGCCCATCCAAATGATGGAATCAGGTGTTCCAATCAATTTTATGTCCACAGGTGTATAAATGAAGCAGCTAGACATACGGACAGTTTCTACAAACATTTGTGAAAGAATGTGTCGCTTTCAGGAGCTCAGTGAATTCCAGCGTGGAACTGTGATAGGAAACCACCTGTGCAACAAATCCAGTTGAGAAATTTCCTCACTCCTAAATATTCCACAGTCAACTGTCAGCTGTATTATAAGAAAATGGAAGTGTTTGGGAACGACAGCGACACAGCCATGAAGTGGTCGGCCATGTAAACTGATGGAGCGGGTCAGCAGATGGTGAAGCGCATAGTGCGAAGAGGTGGCCAATTTTCTGCAGAGTCAATCACTACAGACCTCCAAATTTCATGTGGCCTTCAGATCAGCTCAAGAACAGTGCGCAGAGAGCTTCATGGAATGGGTTTCCATGGTGACCCCCTGCATCCATCCATACATCACCAAGTGCAATGCAAAGCGTGGATGCAGTGGTGGAAAGCAGCCGCCACTGGGCTCTAGAGCAGTGGAGGCGTTCTCTGGAGGGACCAATCAGGCTTCTCCATCTGACAATCTGATGGAGGAGTCTGGGTTTGGCGGTTGCCAGGACAACGGTACTTGTATGACTGCATTGTACCAAGTGTAAAGTTTGGTGGAGGGGGGATTATGGTGTGGGGATGTTTTTCAGGAACTGGTTTGGCTTCTTAGTTCCAGTGAAAGGAACTCTGGATGCTTCAGCAAACCAAGACATTTATAAGAACAGTTTGGAGCTGGCCCCTTCCTCTTCCAACATGACTGTGCACCAGTGCACAAAGCAGGTCCATAAAGACCTGGATGCAGAGTCTGGTGTGGAGGAACTGGACTGGCCTGCACAGAGTCCTGATCTCAACCCCATGGAACACCTCTGGGATGAATTAGAGCGGAGACTGAGAGCCAGACCTTCTGGTCCAACATCAGTGTGACCTCACAGATGTGCTTCTGGAAGAATGGTCAAAAATTCCCATAAACACTCCTAAACCTTGTGGACAGCCTTCCCAGAAGAGTTGAAGATGTTCCAGCTGCAAAGGTGGACCAAGGTCATACTGAACCCTATGGATTAGGAATGGGATGTCACTAACGCTCATATGTGAGTCAAGGCAGGTGAGGGAATACATTTGGAAATATAGTGTATGTTGGTCCACTGTTCGTTAGCAGGGTCTAATGCATTCACTGCAAAAACAAATCTTAGCAAGTATATTTTTCTAATTTGTAGTCAATACATCTCATCACACTCAAAATAAGACAAAATTACTTAAAGAGAAACATTTCAGTGAGGTATAAGATCTTATTTTAAGGCAATGCATCTCATTTCAAGAAATCGTATAAAAATATTGGCAGATTTTTTTTTGCTTATTACAGGCAAAAACATCTTTTTTTTTTACTAATTTTAAGTGGCCAATTTTTTTTTTTTTTTTTTTGCTTGTAATAAGCAAATGGGACAAGCAAAATTGTCTTGATATGATTTCATGAAATAAGATGTATTGTCTTAAAACAAGATTTTATATCTCACTGAAATGTGTTTCTTGAAGTAATTTTGTCTAATTTTGAGAGTGATGAGATATTTTGTCTAGAAAACAGAAATTATACTTGCAAAGATTTGAGTTTTTGCAGTTTGGGACAGTTTGTTTGTGTGGTTTTTTATTTATTTATTTATTCATTCTTTTCAACTAAAATTCAAAATCAATATTATTTCCACTAAGTTATCATTCAGTAATTTTTTAAAATTATTATTACATTTTTAAGTTTCTTGTTATTTGAACAACTATTGTGATTTTCGCCTTTTCTTTATCTGGAGGGTATGAATAATTTGTGCTTCCCATCCTGGAGTTCCTGACTCCATACGGAGCTCCCAGTGGAGCGCAGGGGTCCAGGATTCTGTGGCTGCGTTTGGGATGGTTTAAATGAAAGCCATGTCCACGGAGGTGAGTTGATGTGCACCTTTTTATCATTTGGGAGTCTCGTTTACATGGAGATTATGATCTGGGAGCATGAAAACACTCATGTTTGTATATTGTACGTATCTTTTCCCCTGCACTTTTAATTGAACTCTCATTTTATCTCATACGTATGTAAGTCTTTGAATCTTTTTATTTGCTTTTAACTGTATTTCAATCTGTCTTTCATTTTCTTGAAACATTTATTTATGTTCAGCACATTGAACTGCCGTTGTGTATGAAATGCATGATATAAACAGACTTTTCTTGCCTTCAGAAAGACACATTTCCAGTATTTGATTAGATACTGGCTCCATCTGTGCAACACTGCTGAAGTCTTGTAAAAACTAAAACATATCTTGGTTTGCTGAACGCTGGCTATACGCTGGTTTTAACTCCAACCAACATGTAAAGTTTGTGTGCATGAAGAGAAAATGCAGCTCTGAAGATTTATTGGACCTCAGACAGAGGGACCCTCAGGAGGGGTGATAAAGGCTCTCAGCCACAAATCAATGCAGAAGTTTTTAGGAATTTCTACTGGAAGGAATTCGGCCTTCCATCTTGAGATGTTTATTAAACGCCTACATATCTAGCGCCATGATTAAAATGTTTTATTTCGTCATCTGAAGCTCTGTATGAGTTATTTGCTTTGAATTGAAATGCATTTAAATGCATTTATTTTTTAAAGACAATAACAGAGCTTGAGTTTACAATAGACAGTCTGTGTCTATTATTAGATCCAATCGTCCTCTAAAATCCATTTAAATAAAAAAAATATTGCTTTTTGGGGCAACTATTGTTATGCAATTCAAAAATGCGATTAGTCAAGATTAATTAACTACAAAGCCTCCGATTAATTAGATTTTTTTTTAATCGAGTCCAACCCCAGTGAAAACACTGGGATTATTCACTTGTTCGTTTTGAAGGTTCAAAGTTCATGCTGCAAGTCAAACAGAGAAGCACATGATACTCTTTAGACTCGTCATAGGACTCAAACCAGTTCATATAAAGTGTAACCATGTGGCTGTGTGTCCTCTCCATGTTTCCATCTTGTCTGAGAGAGAGGTTTTCATCCACAAGATAACAAGCATCATGTATCACATTCCAAACAGGCTGATATTGTTTATTTTCAAAAGAAGAAAAATAGCAAAAAGTTCCCTTCGGCCAAACTGAGACGGGGAGATGTCGTCATGCAGGCTCACATGTCTGTGCTGCAATTTGAGAGCACAGACTCATAAAGGCCTTTTACTACTTTTGTTGAGGAAGTCTCTACCAAACATCAGAATTAGAGTCAGTGAGGTGGACAGGTGGGTGTGTGTGTGGGGGGGGAGCTTTACCTTACCGTCACGGCGCTGACATCAGCTGACAAATCACTCCAGGTTGAAAGTTTACACTGGTCGGGTTTCAGCGGTCTTTTCTCTAAAGTGAAAGGAAATAAATCACACTCTGCTCCTCCTGGAAACTGTCTCCTCCTTCTACTCAAATGACATTAAGTAACTTAGTTTGTTTTTGTTTTGTTTTTTTGTCCTGCTACGTCTTTGTACTGCAGTTTACAAAGAGTTGATGGGAAACGTGATCATTCTTATTTATTCATTTCATTCACAGCGTTGGACCAGTTTCTCTTCGTCTGACTCACCCTACAAGACACTGACCTCCATATAAATCTTTTTTCCATCATACAAAGATTTACATTTCAGGAGCAGTGAAAGGGGTTCTGGTTCTTCCCCCACATCTCTTTGATAAGTGGGCATGCTGGGAATGGAACCACTGACCTTCCAACTTGATGATAATTAGTAAATCTTAAAGGCGTTATAGAAGATGTTTCTTTCAACAACTATTGCAATATTCGGTAAAATTGGGTTCACTACCCCATACGCTATGATTAATTAAAAGCATTAAAGTGCTGATGACACGATCTGAACTTCAAGTAACTTTGCCATAAAACAACAGACCAAGACAAAATAAGTAGTTCTGTGCAGTTAGAAGTTAATCAGACGTGTATTTACGTAAATATCCGATGTTTAGGAGGCTCGGCTAAGCGCTAATAGCTTATCACTAGTGAACCTAACCTCTGTGGCATGACGTCAGCGAGATACAGAGTTGTGGTCTTCTCATTGATTTACATGTATAATCTAAGCCGTGGAAAACATGAAAGATGCTCCAGAACAGCTAGATTGGAACTGGTTTGTGTGGTGGATCATCCACCAGTTCAGAAAAGTGTGATAATACTGAGGAATTTGGGGAAATCACATTTTACAAGCTAGAACCGGAGTAGAAGTGTAGTTCACTGCCTACAGTCTGTCTCCCAGCCTCAGGTCCACTGGTTCAGCTAAAAGCCTTCAATGCCGACACACCAAGCGTACTCAGAACTGTAAGGAACTACACCAAGCATGACGGAGGAGAGGCACTTGTTCCCTGCATTAGCTTGCTGCTAACCGGCTAACGAGTTAACTCGTGGCTAACAGCTAGCCGTGGCAAATAATTAGCCTTTAAAAAATGAGAAGACAACAACTTACATGTTTTAAGTCAAGTTTTAAATAGTTCCCGTTTATAAGGATGAGGATGGAGGGAAGGATGCATCTTTGGAAGCAGCTGGAGGAGATCTGATGACCGGAGACGTCCTCATATAAGCGAGCAGAAGCTGTCTCTCTATAAAGTATCTGTATGATCGATCTGATGAAGCAACGATGGTTGAAAAAGAATATTCCAGAGGACATGATCACAGTTTTATGTGTTAGAAGTCTCAACACGTTGGTGCCTGAAGTTCCTGTAAACTGTAGACAGGAGAGACGTGCAGAGAGGTCCCGCTGGTAACCGTTAAGTTCAACCTGCTGCTTTATCCTCTTCAAAATAAAATTCTGGATCTGTTAAAAAACTTAAATAAACTACTTACGAGCTTTTAAACATTAACTGGCAATACAACAGAAGGCTGAGTCGTTACTGTTTGTCTGTAAAACCGGAAAAGGAACTTAAAAACCGCAATGAAGCCATTGACTTCAATGTTAAATGAGCTGAGAACTTTCTCTGGCAGATCTCACGTCCGGTTTCCGCTCACAGCGCCACAGTCTGGTCAGATGCTGAAATGCAGAGATGTTTTCTAATAACTCATTCATGCTGGCGCGCTTGTTTCTGTTACATAGATCATCATGAAGAAAGATTTGGTCAATAAAACATGGCAAAAAATGTAAAAAACGTGTCATCGGCACTTTGAATATATAAATATTATTATACATCAGCTGTGAAAGTAATGGGACTGAAAAAACATCCACCAATTATCTCTGCATTTCTTAACTTTTTCATTTGTCTACTGGCTCGTCAATCACTTTTACTACCGTAGTAAGAGTGATTAGATTATGACACCTTTAATAACTTGTGACTTTGATCTACACATTGACAAGTTTAGATACTCTTTCGAAAGAGTTTTAAAATATTTTACACTCTTAAGCAACA